>JARQZK010004345.1:180000-317500 GCA_030704885.1 Cynegetis impunctata
TGTGGCATGTAGAAGGGCCTAAGTGTAACGAAAACAAATGTACACATATATATATATATATATATATATATATATATATATATATATATATATATATATCTATATATATATATATATATATATATATATATATATATATATATATATATATATAATATATATATATATATATATACATATATATATATATATATATATATATATATATATATATATATATATATATATATATATATATATACAATACATATACACAGGGTGTTCGGCACATGGAGCTCCAACACTTTTTGGGGTATTGTTGGGCTCATTTGCTACCTTTTCTCTTTGGACCCTGGGTCCTAAGACTCACGGTTAAGGAGATATAATTTTTTAAATTTTTTTCTCAAACTTCGCAAAATTCCGCCTTTGAACTGTGCTTGTTCAAATAGTTAATAGTTTTAATTACAACTGTTGGTACCAAAGGCGCATACAAGGATTGTTGTTCCACAAAATTAGTGATTTTGTGAAAATGAATCAACTTGAAAATTCAATGTTGAAAAAAGTAACAACAATTGAAAGCTTCAACCTCCTTTGAAAACTTCTTTACTCAATAAACTTTTTTACGGTATGCTACACATTGATAAGAAAAAAATTGTTTTGCTTCAAATTGCGTATATTCCTTCAGAAAGACGGAAATCGCATATAAATTATAAATAGAGAACAGTAATATATTAAATTCTTGTTAGTAGTTTAACTTTTACTCAAATAAACGATCATAAAAATAATAGATATTTATTTTATTAGGAGTATAAGGTATACATTATGTGATTGAGTAGGGATGTTTAAACACCGAGCGTAGCGAGGCGAATTAAATCCCTGCGAGTCACATAATGTACCTTATACTCCGAATAAAATACAATGTTTTATTTTCAAACGATTTGCATTTGAAAATCAGAAAATTCGTGGATATTAAAAGTGTATATAATAAATACTTAGCCCTACGTCCCGACAAATTTGAAGAAAGTCGATTTTTCTGAAATATATTAACGGCAAGTGCACGGGAAATGTTATGGGAATCCATAAGATCGGAAATGTGGCAAAGGAAGTAGCTTTGTACTTCAAGCTATCAAATTGGAAAGAATATACCGGGCATTGTTAGAGGAGGACTTCGGCTACTGTACTGGCAGATTGCTGTGGGGACATGATATGCTTAGAGCTGTATGGAGGGTGGAAATCAGATACGGTTGCTGCAGGTTATATCAATGAATCATTAAACAATAATAAATATGTTGCTACCAAAATTCTCCTTGATGAAACTACCGAGCAGTTTAGTGTAGCTAACCATCATCTAGTCAACACTCGTTCTTCAACAGAACAAAAGTCCAATAATCGCCAAGAAAATAATTCAGAATGTTCCAGTAATCAGCAAGGAATTATGAAAAAATTCAGTCGTATTCTAAAGACAACAATACAAGTTCAGAATCCGATAGAAGTGAGATTTTACGTAGTGCCATTTTACATAACTGTACAGTAAATTTTAACTATAAATAAAGTAACGTTCGTAAAAAATAGGTCACTTTATGTTTTATTTTAGATATATAAATATGATAAAAAAGATATGTGACATTATATAAGATACCTGCATTGTTGCATTTCGAAAATAAGCCAATAAATTAAATTAGAGTTGAGCGGCGTATAAGTGTTATACTCCGCCGGAGTATAACATTTATACGCCGCTTGAGCTAAAAGTCATAAAAGTGACACTTAGAATTGCCCCAAACAATCAGCAAAATGACCACTATCTGACGTTTGAAAATAAAATTATTTTCCTCACTATATATATATATATATATATATATATATATATATATACATACACGATATTCGTGGCTTTATCATCAAAACTTTTGAAAAAATTGAAATTTCTTTGACATTTATTGATTTGAAAAAATTTGAATAGAAAAAAAATACTATGTTTCACTAAAATTTTCCGGCTGTGGCCGTTCTTTGTTATTTATTACGTGCTATTCAGTCCAATATTAACATTCAAATCTGTTATTATTAGATGGTAAGGCACAGAAACCTTTACCCACGTAATGTTCGAAATAGGTTCAAATTATTTTGATTTCGAAGAGTCAAAGAATAGGGTACTATATTCGAACATTACGTGGGTAAAGGTTTCTGTGGTTTCCCTTACCATCTAATAATAACAGATTTGAATGTTAATATTAGACTGAATAGCACGTAATAAATAACAAAGAACGGCCACAGCCGTAATAAAACAATTTTAGTGAAACATAGTAGTCTTTTTCTATTCAAATTTTTTCAAATCATTAAACGTCAAAGAAATTTCAATTTTTTCAAAAGTTTGTTCAGAAAGATTTCCGCGGTCGGAAGTATTTGAAACACTTGGTTCACGGAATGAACCGCGTGAAAGATTTGAAAAATCTGAGATTTTTCAAATCTTTCACGCGGTTCATTCCGTGATCCAAGTTTTTCATATATATATATATATATATATATATATATATTCATATACATATATATATATATATATATATATATATATATATATATATATATATATATATATATATATATAATATATATATAAATGTTTATATATAATATATATATACATATATATATATATATATATATATATATATATATATATATAATTTTATAGTGTAATTCAATACAGTGTTATGGTCTTTAATGATCAGAAAAAACGACAATTGATTCATTTTTCAAAGAATCCATACCGAATCTTATTTTCATGAAAGTTTGACGATCTCGAAATTTTCGAGATATAATCATTTTCTCATAAACGAGAAGAATAGATAACGATAGCAGTTAAATTTGCCGAAAGTTAAGAAAACTTATTTCTGTTATCACTGGAGGTGTAATCCATTCAAGATGACTAGAGCTTATTTTCTCAGCAACACCGCAGGGAATACCCGTTCTTTTACTGTTGTCGGGCATTTGCAGCCCGTGAAACTATTGAATTCGTGACTGAATGACATGAGAACAAAGCCTCAACTAATTTCAGCGAGGACGCAAGCAAATTAATTTGAAGGCGCCGGCAGTCAAAAGTTCGAGCTTGTTCTCGAACAATAATTTTTTTTTTAATGCTGGGTTCGTGTGGGGCTTGCCAAAGGACAGAGATATTCAGTCTCTACGAGCAAAGGTTTCACTAGTAATTGAAGTCACATTTAATGCCCAGTTTTTCCTAATAAAAGAACTAGGTACCTATATGAAAAAAAATAACGATCATTGGGAAAATATTTGATAGACGGATATTTCAAAATTTGTGTTCGTTTGAATTTTTCTAATTAAATCTGGATCTAAGAAGATTAACAGTTTGAAATTTGAGTTTAAATCAAATCGGATTGAAATTTCTGACTTGGAAACATATATAAATGCATGTGCATTTTTTGAAAAATATCTTCAGACAATAAAAAACCGTGGAAAAAAAAAGTTCAGGTTTCAATGTCACTGTCAGAAATTTTGCATAATGCTCTAGGAAAACAATGAAAATAATATATTGTCATGGTTTTAGGTACTGATAGTTCCATATATCTATATATATATATATATATATATATATATATATATATATATAAATATATATATATATATATATATATATATAAATATATATATATATATATATATATATATATATATATATATATATATATATATATACAGGCCGTTTTTGTTAGCTGATCCCACTATTGCTATCTCGGAAACGGAGAGACATATAATGTCGGTTAAATTGGATAAAAGTTTCTAATTTTGGAAAGGAATATTCAGCCTTTTTCAGATCTTAAATATCAATGTTTGTTTTTGAGATATTCGCCAAAAACTAAAATAGGCGAATTTCGTTTTTTTGCTCTATCGCCTCCATTTCGAATGGTATATGAAGAAGTAAGGGGATTTTCAATAATGTTTCATTCTCGTTATAATCTGATATGAACCAAATTTCAATGCGACGTTTCGTTCATTAGGTTCCATCATCAGATTTATTTTTTCAAATACGGGCCTCTAGATTTTTTCATCAATTTTAGTAGCCACTGTTGTAACAAATTCAGCTATTAATTATAATCGAATAAAAAAGCGTCAATTTCAGTATCGCCACCTCTGTTATTTACTGTAAAGCTCTTGCTCGACCGCTTTTCTAATGAACCATGTTTCCGTAAAGTCCTCTCAATGCGTTGAAAATATCTTTCGGATGGCTGATACTTCTCGGGGTACAATTCCCTATACATAGCTAGAGATCTAGTAGCATTTCTCAAACATTCCGCGTATACGAAAAGCAAATCAACTTTCTCGTCAAAAAATTCATGGTTTTCACCTCACAAACTCACAGGAATCAAATAATTATTTATGTACTTGTAAATAGATTTGACATTTTGTTATTCTGTTAATCCATGACTCACTTTGAAACAATAAATCCATTTCAGTACTCTCAGAATTTTTTCTCCGAGATTCCTATTTGCCAGAAGACATCATAAACAAACATTTATTCTCCATAAAAGTTGGCTTTTGAACAGTTATTTCATATTCATACAAAAACCCTGGAATGCATAGGCACGTTCAAAATTTCAAAAGATGTATGGAGTATCTTTGAGTTGTAAAATTTTGGTTTCTACCTTTTTCAGACTACACTAACTGAAATTGTTCGACCAAATATTGATGATGTTTTTTCGGAGAAAAAAGTCGAGAAATACATGTATTGTAATTAATAGCTGAATCTGTTTCAACAGTGTCTACCAAAATTGCTGGAAAAATAAAATTGATGATGCAATCTAATGAATAAAACGTCTCATTGAAAATTGGTTTATATCAGTTTATCCCTCTCGGTCACGAATTAAAACTATTGGAGCTAAAAATCTGAAATTTACTGTGATGCAACTTATGATTTTTTGAAAATTTTTGATGTTAAATTCAGATTTTCAAAATGCTCCGTTTGGGCACTATGACATGTCCCCAATTGAGGACATCATGAGCTGATGGGCACTATGACATGTCCCCAATTGAGGACATCATGAGCTGATGGAAGACAAAAAAATTTCAGAAATATGTTCAGAGGGTAAAATATTCATATGTTTTATTAAAATAACATTACAGCGTATGGTATTTCATGAATGGCCCATTTTCGAAGTACTAAAATGTATAAAATTTAACTTTTGCAGAAATAAAATAAAAGTGCTGTTATATTTACCTAGATGTTGCGTTTACCGCTAGCTCACAATGTCCTCAAATTAGGACACCACACTTTCAAAAATCGCTCATTACAATATGCACAAAAATCACCAAACACAATTACTTTGGAACAAGTCTACACTTATTGTGAACGTGAACAAACAGTTTTCAAACACGTGGTCTAACGAATATAACTAACAAAAAAATAAACATTAGAGCGCTACACTGCTGTCACAGCAACCCTACGGAAACCTATATTTCAAATGAATGAATTTTTTTTCCATCAGCTTGTAGATGGCAGCGCATATATTCATTTGGAAGTATATGATGTCCACAACTGAGAACAATGTGACAGAGAAGTAAGAGCAAGCGGCAGTTCATAGGAAAAAATCCAAAGTAGGTTGTCCTCAATTAAGGACAAGGTGAGCGAGAGGGTTAAAAAGAATATGAAATATTATTGAAACTTCCCTGACTTTTTCTGATATCATTCAAAATAGAGGGGAAAGAGCGAAAAAACGAAATTCGACAATTTTAGTTTTTGGCGAATATAATATAACAAACATTGATATTTAAGATCTGAAAAAGGCTTATTATTGCTCCCCAAAATTGGAAACTTTTATCCAATTTAACCGACCTTGTAGGTCTCTCCGTTTCCGAGATAGCAATAGTGGGATCAGCTAAAAAAAACGGCCTGTATATATATATATATATATATATATATATATATATATATATATATATATATATATATATATATATATATATATATATATATATATATATATATATATATATATATATATATATATATATATATATATATATATATATATATATATATATACATATATATATATATATATATATATATATATATATATATATATATATATATATATATATATATATATATCAATATATATATATATTTACCTATATATATATTTACCTATATATATATTTAATAATTCATTTGAAAAATCGATGATTAATCAAATCAACCCACTAACGGAGCTAATTTCATGACACTCGACAATATGAAATACCTATTCATAATTCAAGGGAGAATGTTAGAAAATAAGACATCGGCGCCACACACAATGGAAACACTTAGCAGTCTGTTTTGCCCTTCAACGAGCTTATCCGTAGTGTTCCTTCTATCGACAACGAATCCACAAAACAATCTCAAAGTGTCTCAGAACAATACTAATATCATGCGAACAAATCATAATCCCATGCATCGGAAACCGATAGGTATCTCACTTTAAGCCAAACAAAAACGCCAAATATGGAAATTAAGTCACTTTACACCCATAGGAGGGTCACTATAGATACATGAATTCAAAAACACCAAATTAATTTCAATAATCATTCGAAAGTTTTGAGAAAATCACGAATTTCGTGGTGAAACGTTAACTGTGTACTAAAGTAGGTTCTTTAACTTAATATGAAAATATTTGATTTGTGGATATTTCAAAATTTGTGTTCGTTTGAATTTTGTTGAATAAATCTCGATCTCCGAAGATTAAATTTCTGACTCGAAAACATATGCACGTAAAATTTTTGAGAAACAATTGCAGAAAAAAACAATTATGTACCATGGAGAAAAATGTTTTGGTTTCACTGTCACTGCCAGAAATGCTCTAGAAAACAGTCATCACTTCAATATATTGTCGATGTTTTTACTGTTAATTCGGTTTTTATACGATAATATGTCGGTTTATGGGCCATATTCAAAGAAGTATTCATATTTTATAGACAGTAAAATAGACACTGAAAAAGAATTACATACTAAAATCAATTCAGCAAACTGGCAACCTACACAAAAGTTAATTCTCTTTGAAATGACATCGCGTAATCTAATCAGCGAAGAAAGAAATTAAAGCTCATTCATTCTGCAAAGTCGTTTAGATTTTCAATAAATAGGATTTTCTACGCTGTTTCGTGAAACATGGGATCTGATTTTCCGTATTGTATTAAAAATTGAAGAACAAGAATGAATAAAACCTTAATGAGGTTTTATTTTGTTGCTTGTAATTATAAAACCTGTATTTTTGTTGAATTGTATTGAACTTGATAGATATTGATAATTATGTCTTATATTTCCATTGATGCTCACGTTATCATAACTTTAGTCTCTTTTATTCGTCTTTGGAATAAATACTTTACAAATGAGATTGAATCCTCGCTTAACCCTTGGTAAAACATGATTCAATATTATTAATTCAAATCAAACACTTGGCTTACTGGTTCACAAATATATATATTGAAAATTAATAAAAATTAACAAAAAGTTGTCAACATGTTTCGGGAAGTGAACCCATTCTCAAGACTAATACAGGAGAGATGACAGCAAATTTATTTATAAAACTGAGGAAATGAGAGGGGTCAAATGGAATTGCAATTGATCATTCACTATAGGTTGTTGAATTTTGAAAGTGCTGGTTATCTCCGAAGCTCCTAAAAGGTCGAGACGTTTTCCTTCATTACCTGCATGTAAACATTTAGTTTTATCTTAGAAGTTTAAAATATTATTAAGAGAAATTTGGAATTGAATAATGAAGTACCTCGAGAAATTCGAAAAGAAACGTAATCGGCTTTATATCTATGTTTGAAACAAAGTATTTTAAATTCAATGACATGTTATATCAACAGGCAGACGGATTACCAATGGGGTCACCGTTGTCACCTTTATTAAGTGAAATATTTATATGTTACTTAGAGAATAACAACTTGACAAAGAATGTTTCTTTTTGGAGAAGGTACGTGGATGTTATTTTTTGTATCTGGGTTATTTCTGATAGACAATTGGATAATTTTCTGAAATACATCAACTCTTTTTACACATCTATTAAATTTACGAAAGAAATAGAAAACAAACAAAAAACCTTGAATTTTTTAGATCTTCAAATTGCAAGAATGTTGACGTTTTGACATTTGATATAAAATATATAGGAAACCTACTTGTACAGATACATGAACACCCAATGATAGTAGTCAACCGTTGAAAATAAAACTTAGTGCTTTTCATTCCTTTGTACACAGACTTCTATATATTCCTCTTTCTGAAGAAAATTTCAAAAAAGAAGTTGATACCTTAAAAATATCAGCAGTAAATAACGGTTACAATGAAATCATAATAGATAAACTCATTTGGAAAAAGCGGCAGAAAAAATCTTACTTCTTCTTGTGGTGCCGTACCCGGTTTAGGGCGTGGCGACCTCTCTACAACTACTCGTGCTGTGCGTGATAAAAAAAAATATTTTAAATTCAATTTATCCCAAATCAGCTATAAGATCTAAACAAAAATATAATTTTATCAACTTTATACCACGCCTTAATAATCAAATTTGTGATAGATTAAAGAAAAATTGATGTTAAAATTATTTGCACGAATAAAAGAAATATGAAGTTACTTTTGGTAAATAATAAAGAAAATATTAAGGTTGAAGAAAGTAGCGTGATATATAAAATCTTCTGTAGTGAATGTCCGGCCTTCTACATCGGTCAAACAGGTAGAAAAATACAAACCCGAGTAGATGAATATAGAAGGTCAATTCTATTTAATAAGAATACTACGGGTTTTTCCGAGCATTGCATTCAATACAATCACTTCATAGATGTGGATAAAACTAAATGGTTATATGCAGGTAATAAAGGAAAACGTCTCGACCTTTTAGAAGCTTTGGAGATAAACAGCTCTTTCAAAAATCAACAACCTATAGTGAATGATCAATTCCATTTGTCTCCTCTCATTTCCTCAGTTTTAGAAATAAATTTGCTGTCATCTCTCCAGTATTGGTCTTGAGAATGGGTTCACTACCCGAAACATGTTGACAACTTTATGTTAATTTTTATTAATTTTCAATATATATTTGTGAAACAGTAAACCAAGTGTTTGATTTGAATTAATAATAAAAACTAAATATTTACGAAATAATACTAAAAATGAACTGAATTGGATATTTTCATGAAATAGAGACATCCTTGATGAATTTCATCTGGCAAATTATCCCTATTCCCAAAAGGAACAACCTTTTTCGGAACCAAAAGTCCAGATGAACTCAAATTCTATTTGTGATTGGAAACTTACTTGAAATAATTAAAATCGATACTGGATACGTTTCCCGTGCAGAGTTGTTGACATAAATCAGGCAGACCCCTCTCCTTGCAGCAAGGCGTGTGATCTATACCTTTGGTTAAACAGCTGAACGTGTCACTGGCCCAAGGCGCGCAAATCATCAGGTCTGTTATTTCTACTGAATCGGTTTCAGCGGGATCACATAGCTTGTTGATGCAGGTCTGATGAGAGACGCCTTTGTTGCGGCAACAGGCTTTGATATCCGGTAGGTCAGGTGCTTCGCCAACTGCTTTTTGTTGTACCTGAGAAAAAAAATCATCTCAAAATTTTGACTTAAATTGAACCGTTCTTCTTCATTTGAGATATGAAATAAATATTTTCCTTTGAAATTCATACTTCATAAGCGTGTCTTTTTCGTATACAGTCCGAAAACCATTTATGAAATTGATATTTTCCTCAGAAATTCAAATATAATATGAAATAACATTAATTTTCAAAATTTATATAAGATGAATCAACTAGCTTGTGATCGTCTCCGAAATTAATCTCAAGCTACAGTTCCACCGGAGGAATATGTTCCAAAATGTTCCAAAATGTTCCCCAAAATTTTTTTATGTTTCGGCAACAAATGTTGACTGTTTCTACTTGTCACCCTTCAAGCTACGACCGGAGGAACATTTTTGTTGCTGTTGCGTGTTTCCGTAAATGTTCCAAAATGTTCCTGAATGTTCCTTGGAATTTCTTTATTTTTCAGCAACAAATGTTGACTGTTCCTACTTGTCGCCGGTTTCCATTTTGAGTAGTAAACTACAAAAGAAAATAGGAAACGTGTAAAAAAAAACCGTGTTGCTATCGCAGTGGAAACGTATCGAGAACGCAACTAGTAAACATTCGTGTCGCAGTGTTTTAGTGTGCATTGAAGTACGAAAAAGGATAAATATATTGCTACGTTTCCACCGGAAGAATATTAAGGAACATTTTTGTTGCTGTTGCTTGTTTCCGAAAATGTTCCTAAATGTTCCTCAGAATTTCTTTATTTTTAGGCAACAAAATGTTGATTGTTTCTACTAAATAATATGCAACTATTGACAATTTTAGTTGCTTCAGTGGAAACAAGAAATGTACGAATGTTGCCATAAGTTTCTACCCTTGGCAACAAGGAGAAACATTCAGCAACAAAATATTTCTCAATGTTCCTCCGGTGGAACTGTAGCTTAACACTTTTTTTTAAGGAATGACAAAATGATAAATTTCAAAGTAGAACAATCAAAAATGCTGATTCTTTGAGATTCATTCAATACCTTCCTCAGAGCATGGAGAAGTCACTCACTCTTCGATCAATTATAGAAAGCATGCCTTTCGGAATTGGGTGAGTTCCTATTAGATCAGCCAAACGTTTCGAGCCCCGAAAGTTTGATGTTTTGCCGAAGCCGTCCCAAAATACGCGGCTCTGGGACGCATACGAGCGAAAGTCCGATCGAAAAACGACCGTGGAGGGTAATTTTTGGACGGTACCTTTAACGATTGCGGAGGCGCGATTTATTAGAACTGCAGGCCCGTATTCAATTATAGATCCAATTGTTTTTTTTTTATAGCGCCGTCTCCCTGCGGAGGTTGGCGGTCCAATTAGCTATCATGACTCGAGAAACTGCACCCCTGAAGATCTCTGTAGAGGTTCGTCCAAGCCATCTCCTCAGATCCTTGAGTTTTGGCGTCGTCCTATTGATCGTTTCCCCTGGACCTTTCCCTCGATGACCAGTCGGAGGGTTTCGTACTTTTCACCGCGCATGATGTGCCCGATGTATTGGAGTTTCCTCTCCTTGACAGTTGTCATCAGTTCTAAAGATTTGCCCATCATGTTGAGGACTTCGATGTTTGTCCGTCTTGCCATCCATGATATCCGTAATACCCTTCGGTACAGGTACATCTCGAATGCATCTATACGTTTTTCCATCTCCTGGTTGAACGTCCAGCTTTCACACCCATAGAGCAGGACAGGAAAAATATAACACCGTAACAATCGTACACGGAGCTGAAGGCTCAGATCGCGCGATGTAAAAAGATTTTTCATGTTAATGAAGGATCTGCGAGCCTGCTCGATTCTTGCCTTAATCTCAATTTTTGGGTCACATTGTTCGTTGACGATAGCGCCTAGGTATCCAATTGCTATGGAGGTTTAATCACGAAAGAATCTCAGTAATAATAAAACTTGAAATTTTAACAAATTATAGTCTAAATTGGACCACTGAAAGACCACTAGTATCTAGTCATGCAAATTTTGGAGTTTAGGAAGAAAAAAGAAGATTTCATTTGAAAAAGACACAAATATCTCCATGAGCATATTATGTTAATTTCAGTGTTTTGACTAAAACAGCAAAAGTGCTGCAGGGCCTAAAGTTCGGAGTGAAAATTTGGTCTGTGAAGTGGTTAAAATTTTTGAAAATAATTTTAGAGAAAGTCTAGAATATTGTGACGAAACTTCAGTTTTTAATAAAATCAATTCAAAAATTAAATGGCCTGTTATTTCTTATATATTTACATATATATATATATATATATATATATATATATATATATATATATATATATATATATATATATATATATATATGTATATAGAGAAAAACTATTTGTAGGGCCTGCAGAAATGTAAAAGGAAACTCTTTGAAGTTTTTCCAAGCTTTCGGAATCGTTTATTCCATCATCAGGGAGAATCTATCGTGAGGATGTTTACATATATGTTGATAATAGGATATAAAAAACATTGAAAATTATGCTATTCGTTGAATGATTAGAAAAGTTGATACATTTTTGAAGTTATTATAATTAAATTTCTGAACGAAATGACAAATCGGTGTCACTCATTTTTTTATTATCAAACTGAAATTAGAAAGATCTTTTTGAATGATGTGATTCTCCTGCAAGAACAGTTGTTGAAAGGTAGTTCATCTGGTGGTCACAATCATTGACATGTTTGGCTAAAGCACATCTTTAGAAGTGATTCTGTCTTTTAATAGTCTTTTTGTTTGGCCAATATAATTCTTATCGCAATCATGTCAAGGGATATTATAAAAAACATTTGTAAGTGATAAAATAGGTATATTGTCTTTTACTTTCGAATATATTTGTCTCATTTAAATAACTGTTGTATTTGCAATTTTGATGTTCCAAGAGATTGAAACATTCTGGTCGGTTTAGGTGTTATTTCTTTTATATAAGGTAATGAGGCATAAAAAATTGAAACTTGATTCATATCTGTAACAAGTTCATACAATTCACAATCAAAACATAAGACTCAGATCTTTCAGTACCTTTTCTTGATACAAAACTTATACGATCGGTTGATAACATAATATTGATTGATTGGTATAGAAAAGCATGCAGTTCAGGAAGGTATTTGAATTTCTTTTCTTATCACAAATTTTCGATGAAAGTGAATTTGATAAAACAAATAAATAACAGAGTAGGTACTCAAAATTTCTGATATATCTTTTCATAACAAAAATTTGAATAAACTTCAAGAACTCTTCATACAGAATTCCTACCCACCATCTTCAGTCAAGAAAATTTTATTTAGCACATCCTTGACAGAAAATAACATTTTGAGACAAAATAACTATTCTCATAATGAACTTGTTACAGATATGAACCAAGTTTCAATTTCTTATGCCTCATTACCGTATATAAAAGAAATAACACCTAAACTGACCAATCTTTTTAAAACCTCAAAATTGCAAATAGAACATTTATTTCAATCATTTATATATTCGAAAGTAAAAGACAATATTCCTATTTTATCACATACAAATGTTGTTTATAATATCCCTAGTCATGATTGCGATAAGAATTATATTGGCCAAACAAAAAGACTATTAAAAGACAGAATAACTTATCATAAGAGTGATAGTAGATTACACCCTGAGAGATGTGCTTTAGCCAAACATGTCAATGATTGTGACCTCTAGATGAACTACCTTTCAACAAATGTTCTTGCAAGAGAATCACATCATTCAAAAAGATCTTTCTTAGAAATGGCCTTTATTTCTCAAGACAATAACTCCATCGACAAAAAAAAAGACATAAGCCATAAGATATAATTTTACTATGACGTTGCGTACTTATTGGCTTATCTGTAATATAAATAAAATAACTATATTTTCTGAAGAGATCGAGAAACAACACAAAATTGAAAATATATATGATTTTCTTCTAATTTACGCTGTTATTCTCTCTTCAATTGACAGCATTCAATGAATTTCCATCCAGGTGGGATGAACGAAACAAAGGAAAAATCACCTTACTATATCTGTTCTATATGTTATGATCGAAACTGCATACAAAACTTGTAAGTATTTCAGTTGGTCACAATTTTCCGACTTTCCCCTTGAAATTGTCTCGAATTTCTCCCCTGAAAAATATTCCATGGCCAATATAAACATGAATTGTGAGTTAAGGTCTTGAGTTTATACGAAAATCTCATAGAAAAAAATCACCCTCAGGTTTTCTCGAACATTCTAATTTTTCAGTCAACTTCTACAATTTTTGAAACAGGAGAAACTTTATTCGGACAATTATGAACTTTTTAAATGAAGAATTAGTTTGTTCCCATTCGAAAGAGTATAACCTTTCAGTTTTTCTCTCCATTGCAACCTAGGCAATTCACTTCAGCCATCAAGTGATACATTTGACAACGAACAGTATTTCATTTTAAAAGGAGGCATTCAGGTTGTCCTGAATTTGAAAATTTTTCGGATAATTCTTTCAATTTCTATTTATGTAATAGAAACCAAATCCAGCAACAACAAAATATAGCTAAATCAGTCAAGCCGTACTATAGTAAAGCGTTTATCGAGGAACATAAATTTCTTTCAAAATGGGACATTAATGTTTCTCTATAAACTTTGACAGTTTTATCCATACAAACCTGACTTGGTTTATTACAAACATTTTTTAACGAAATATAGCTAAATAGCTGTAGTCGTTCATAAGTGATGCGGTTAGTCACGAACCGCAATTCAATTTTATTTATATAAATTAAAAACTTACTTTTCTGGGAGTAAGAGTTAGTGTTCTGACCGCATAGCTTGGCAAACTAACACCATGATTATTGACAGATGTCACAGTCACCTCGTACATCGTGAATGGTACCAGATCGTTGATGACGATGGATTTTTGCGATGCTTTGACATCCAGATGTATGGCGTGGGAAGATGTTGTGGATATGGAGGAATTGGGAAGATTTGGTGAGGAAACTGGAGATGGTGTTATCCTTTCGTCGAAGGTATGAAGAGATGTTACATTCACGGAATAATGTGTAACGGTTTCAGCGTTGGAGTATGGAAACTCCCACGACACTTTGATGGATTTTTCAGTAAGAGCTTCGACGTCTACCTCTTCTGGAGGGCTCGGCAGTAATTCTAAAAAACAACAACATATGCTATGATCTTTGCCTACATAAGTGACAGGTCTATTTGTCATTAAAGAACAATAATCCATTGTCATTCCTCCAAAACTCACGTAGATGTTTTTCTGGAGATCAGACAAGGTACTGTTAGACAATATAAAGTGAATTTATTTTGGTCTTTCAGCAACGTAACAGCGAATAAAACAGCCTCTTCTTCTACAATAATGAGTCTTGATTAAAATAACAAGATATGTACCTAAACAGTTTTTAAAGTTATTCAACTGTATATCTGAGCAATGTAGAGCCGCTTATTTGTAGTATTCGTTTTACTGAAATTTTCACTTTTCATTCAAATACCTCACATGTAAAATGGTTGAGTTTATTATTTAGTTGAGTAACGTCAACTCTTAATCTAGTCAACAAGTGCTTTTTTGTTCAACTTTTTTCAGCAGTCTCGGAAAAATATGAGCAAGGTCATTCGATTCGGAATAGCATGTAGATATTTTTTTAAAAATATAAAGTTCCGCTCGCTAAAATTGTAAAAGTTATGAACAATTCACTGAAAGAACAAAAGGAAGGTTTGGTTTTTTTGCAAATAACTCAAAAACTAAATGATATTTTTGATATCTAAAAAAAGATTCAAAATTAAAAGGAAATTTCATATAACGACGTCATAACTCCCGAAACTGGAGGATCAATATTTATAATTTTCTCAGAGGGGTAAGAACACGGCCGTAAACGGGTAATCTGGCTTGCGCAAGCCACGCCCATTTGGGACACTTTATGAGAGGCTTCAGAATAGAACCCTTTTGAAAAAATTCGAAAATTTCATTTTTTCAGTTTTGTATCTATTTACGTAGTTGCAAAATAAAAACAAAATTTTTCATAATAATTTCAATAAATCCATTTTTTATCATCTGAAGCTGCATGAATAGAGTTTTTTAAATTTTCATCTCTTATTGTATGAAAAATTATTATAAACAAATGCGTTGTTAATAAGATAATTGAGAAAAAAATTGTGATTATTTAATTTCTTCTATTTTGAAACTACGTAAATTATCAATAAATTAAAATAATTTTTTTAACGAGATTCTTTTCAAAACCTTTCAAAACTAGCTCCAAAAGAGATCTATAGTTTAACACTTACCACACTTTCAATATTCATGTTCAAGCAGCATAAAATTATGAATTAACTATTGCATAAATAATTAAAAACTCGCGAAAAAATTTTTCCCCCGCATTATTTTTCATTCAACTGTCCAGTAAGTGCCTGAATATTTTCATTCATTAATTTTCCTATTTAATATGGTTGAATAATGTTTATTGTTAAAGTTTCCAAAATGGACGTGGCTTGCGCAAGTCAAATTAGGAGTTTTCGGCCGTATTTTTACCCGTCTGAGAAAATTATAAATATTTATATTAAAAAAATTAAATAATAAGAAAACAACTTGTCTGAAAACCACAAAATGAAAATAACTTTTTATTCGACTAGTTTCGCCTGTTACAGCATTATCAAGACTGAATACATGTATTCAGTCTTGATAATGCTGTAACAGGCGAAACTAGTCGAATAAAAAGTTATTTTCATTTTGTGGTTTTCAGACAAGTTGTTTTCTTATTATTTAATTTTTTTAATATAAATATGAACTACCACATAGTTGATTCATCGTCCATCGAATTTATTATAAATATTTATTCTACAGTTTCGGAAGTTGAGACTTCATTATAAAAAATTTCCCCCTTTTCGAATCATTTTCGAGATATCAAAAATCTCGATTAGTTTTTGAGTTATTCGCAGAAAACCAAACCCCTCTCTTTATCTTATAGTAAATTGTTTGTAACATTTACAAATCTCACGAGCGGTACTGTAATTTTTTCAAAAATCATCTGCATTCTATTCCGAATCGAATGACATATCGTTCATGTTTTTCCGAGACTGTTGAAAGAAGTTGAACAAAAAAGCACTTGTTGACTAGACTACGCTTCTGTATATAAAATTAGAATTTTATTTTCATATTTTTCTTTGTGATATTAATATTCACATAGATGATCTACCTTACTCGATAAATCAAGATTTCAAAAAATCAAACTTCCAAAACGAAAACACTCGTAAGGTCTCAGCTCTTAGTGGACATGAAACCCCACTTCTACATTATCAGCTTTACTGCATCTAGAAGTCTCTTCAATTTCAATGTATGTAACCGAAATATGAGCAAATATTAATTTCATCTGATTTTGTTAATTCTTGTGCAGTGAATTTTAAAGGGGTTGCAAATACTCGAGCGGGTCTGGCGGAAGAGGCCTGATTTCGAAGTTGATAATATTTATCGATTTTATGATAGTGAACCGGAATATCGGAGTATTATTGAAAACATTTACAAATTTTGATTATTTTTTACTTTCATAAGAACTATGATTTATAATTAAATTATCATAATTCCATCATTTTATGATGTCTTCATATAATAGGTCAATAAAATCCACTTTGGGGTTCCTACAAAACAGAATTCAACTCGAAATTGTTATCTACTTCATTCACACATTCTAGTATACAACAAACCATTCTCAACCTAAATGGTTTCATCAGCCCATACAGATTTAGACCGGCTCACTCCACCCAAGATTCTAAACTCCAACTACACACTGTAGTAGCTAGAGCCCTCAAATCTGGCAAATACACTATAGCAATGCTCTACGCTTTCCGACTTTCAACGAGACTTCAACAAAGTCTTGCATATCGAAATAATATTGAAACACCGATATATAGGCCTTCCACTGTCTACAACCAAACTAATTACCTCATACCTCTCACACCGCAATATCAAAGTTAGAGTTGACAAATCCTTATCCATATCCTCTTCTCCGCCAACCGGAGTTCCCCAAGGATCGGTCCCAGCAGTTATGTCTTTGATATGCCTAATATTTATCCGAACGATATATTTACCCTACTACCACATTTTCATATCACAAGGGGCTATAAATCACCAGCCAGATAGTAGCAATGTGTAGCAGAAAGATCCAAGAATATCTTAACAGGATCAGTGCATAGACACATAGATGGAGAATGATTCCCTGAAAACTCTTTTCCTCGCACAAAAAAGAAACATCATATTTTCTGCCAATGACGTTCGCCTCAATCTCTGGGGCAGCAATCTTACCAACTACCAGAAAAATTAAACTTCAATGGGGGTCTACTTTAACAGTTATCATAACTAAAAACATGATGTCGAATAAACTGTTACAGAAGTCTGAAATATCACAAACTTACATTACTCACTCAATGGTAGAATAAGAGGATGTATGAGTGAAACCCTCCTTCTCATTTACAAAATCTTCCAACAATCTGTGATTCTGCACAAAAGCTTGATTTATTCCGCACTTCGAAATTCTATCCAAAAAAATGTAGACTTTGAAAGAGCACTATGCCGTAGCATTTTTCGTCTACATATCCCTCAAATTTAATTCACAATTACATTGGGATGCCCCAATTCTTTGAATATCTAAGAAAGTTAGGTTTCAGAGCAACTGGTGACTCTAGCAGGAATACTTATCAATAATCCAAAAAGAATGCGACCTTTTTCTCCAGCCAGAATCCGACATTATATCGAAGATTCACCTCATGAGGTATTAGATTATTAAACAACTCACCCTTCCTAAAATAACCACTATTGACCATTGTCAACGAGAAAAAAGAAAGCAAATGCTATATAGTAAATATGAAAGAGCATTCAAACAATGTGAATTGCGTGGGCAGGTTTCTTTTAGTTGAATAGGTGGATACTTCAATGTCAAATTCTAAACCAAACTCATAATTTCATCTCAACATATATAATAAAAATTAAATAGTTGAGGATGAAAAAATATTTCAATGAGAAAATTCTTTTACATTGGATATATACATATGTTTCATGAGATTTCAAAAATACTTCACATATTTCGATGAGACCTAAATTTATTATCTGTAATAAGGAAAGTAGTGCAAAAGTTTGTGACAGAAAACGTCCACAAAAATTCCCTTCAGATACTTCAAAATCAGAAGCTTAAAGCGGCTGAATTGAAGAGGAGAGGACACTAATAGGATTAGCCGCTCTGCAAGGTTGGTGGAATAATGACAGAAACTCTTACTTTAATGATATCTACTTCGATAAAGTTGGCGAAAAGCTCGGAGCTATAAACATAAATTCCGATTAGGGAAAAAACCATTTTATTCAACGGTGTGAATGGTAATGAAGTTGAACCATAGCCATAGATCTTAATATTATCTCATCTTGATTCGGTGAACGTCAAGTAGATAGCTTAAAGCTGAGTTATCAAGTCCCAACTTGTGATGGTAGTATGCTGTAGTTTCAACTTTGTTACATATCGATTAAAGGAATGAGTACATACAGGGTTTCCCAGTTAAACATTTTTACAAAGATATTTCGTTCAATAATAAGTTTTGTGGAAATTACAAGAACAGGTCGATCTTCATCGATTTATATTATTACTTTTTGTATAATTTTTCCAGCGACAGTTGACGTGCACATCACACACATGAGCAAATAATGACGTGAGGGTGTCTACCCAAATAAATAAAATTCGAAATAGTCAAAATTCATATTCAAAAAATATTGACATTCCAAGTATTGAAAATAAGTTGAGTGGTTGTTAAGTTGTCATTTTATTTCAAAATTTGCAATGCTGTCGGCCCCTCTCGACTAACGCGCCGGTATTTCACGTTTGACAGTCGCCTCGTGGCCGAGATAATCTAGGTCTTCGAAGATTTTGTAAGTATAAGTTTCATTTAAGATTATTTATTACTAATCTAGTAGTCTAGCAACAGTGTTCATGATCGACGCCATATTTGATTGATGACGCGCACGCCAACTCTCGCTGGACAGACTATATACAACATAAGGTGAACAAGGAAAGTTATTCAATAATTCAGAAATATTATCGAACAACTTTTCAAGGGAGCTGGTTATATGTAATTTTCCAAATAAAATTTCTGATGAGATCTAATATGATCGGAAAAGCTGTATGCAGATTTTGAGTCGAGGTTACTTGACGATTTCTATCATTCACTGTTGGATTTTAAATGTAGAATTCTCGTCGATATAACCAGCTCCCTTGGAAAGTGGTTTGATAATTTTTTTAATTATTGAAGAATTTTCCTGGTTCACTTTATGTAGTATATTAAATTGATACCACTTGTACATTTATCATGATTTGTTTTTTCTATTACTTTTTGTAGTTACCAGTACTTCATAGGTCATGGAATCCACTTTGAAATTTATAATGTCACTACACTACTTTATAACACTATTGAAAAAAAAAATTATTGAAATCGATAATTAATCACAATAAGTGCTTAACTTATGCACGCAGTTGTAAGTAACTTCAAAATTTTTTTGTTGACTTGCAAAGAGCATTAATTTCCTCAAAGAAAAAAGTTCTTTGGAATTGAATCAGGAGACCGAGCTGACTTGAATGAGTTTAATGAAACAATTTTAAAGTTAAAAATATAAAATTCGAAAAAATAAATATAATAAATATAAAATCTGTTTTTCCTGGAAACGAATTCAGAGTCTGTATCTGAATAGCTTTCAAAAGGTGCATTACATATCCTTCTATGCCATATGAAATTCCAGAGCTGATACGTTAAAGTACGAAGTGGTAGAAACTGCAGAACGAGTTTTTGGAATTTTTTAGAAATTTCTCATTGAAATTTTTTTTTCAGTTGAAATGTATTATCGGGGACACCCTTTATGAATTAAGAATCCAATGTTGAAAAAGAAGAATCGATTTGACTGATTTCTACTTTAAATTTTAATTGCAATTAAACTAGTGAAATCCCCTAGAATACATCAGAATTAAACCTCAATTTAATTATAATTATTGTAACTATGATAATTTCCAAGAATACTGGGATAGGAGGAATTTCCGGAATTCAAGACTTGAAATACTCAGCTAGGAGACATTCCAGGACAAAATTTTGTTGAAATTATCCTTGTGTTCAGTAAAACTGACAGAGACATAATTATGTACTTTATACTTGGATATTGAGATACAATTTGTTGAACACAAATTAAAATTTATCTTTACTTCTATTGAAAATATAATGAAATTAGATTCGCTCTCAGAAGGAAGTACTAGATATGTTTATATATTTCTGTTTTGTTCTTTTATTGTTAAGAATCGTTGTAATTTCAATTATACTGCTCTATTCATTATCTCTATGTTCGAAGAAGTTTATGGTATTATCAGTGTTTTCAAACAGGGAACCAATTTTAAGCTATTTAAATCTTATTTATTTATGTTTTCAGTAATCTATAGCTTACTATATTAAAGATATTATTACCTTCAATATTCCTCTTTCACAACCATGAAAATCATTGAATTATTCTCTATTAGGTACAATTTGGACCAATCTACTTATCGGTTCACCTTAAAATTGATCGTCATAAAATAACCAATTAATTTTGACATAAATTGTTTAAATTCATACCAAAACTTATATTCGAAAAAGAACTGATGAATGAGAAATTGATGAACTTTGCTGATGATTCAGCCATAGATTAAAAAACATCAAAATAGAAACACAAATTAGATCTAATGACTTGAAAACTACGTGCGAAGAAGACTACAAGGATAGAGAGACAAATAATGAACTCTAATGCAGAGATTAGTTGATGGGTTATTATATATCACTGTCATTGTTTGAGGTTTGTAATAAGTTTAGGCCATTGCGACTGAAATTTCGGTTCCTAGACCATTATCAGGCAGATTCAGTTTACAACACGAATTATTTGAATATTTTGAAGCTTCAAATATTTTCTATCTATACACTGGTACTGTTATGTAATCCTAGTCGGTTCATCATAAAGAATAGCATCTAATAGGGTAAGTAGGTCGATGAATAACCAATTATTATGGATTGAAACATCATGAATATGACAAAGATGTTGAAATACATTTTGGTTCTAATATATCAAATATGGGGAATTAATTGAGTTGGTTTGCTCAGCAGATGATAATATTCGTAGTATGGTTGAGTTCTTCATTTGTAGAATTCTTGACTTTCGATTAATGAGTAAATGGTGAGTCCAAAAAAAGAAAGAACTGAAAATAAATAACTTTATAAAGAAATAAAAAAAATTTAAAAAAATTTTTATTTCAACCTGTGAAAAGTTAGTTTTTTTATTTCTTTATAAAGTTATGAATATGAACTTTCACCAAGTAAATGCCAATTCCATTCAACAGTTAAAATAAAGCTGAAAAAATGAATTAGTATTAGAAGATATATTAATTGGATAGGAGGTTCCAAATATCTGAAAAATAAATGAAATGTGATTAGTAAATAACAAGTTTAAACAAAAATAAAAAGAAATTTTTATAAATTGATTAGTATAATAGAAATTAATACTGCATATTCCTTCTTTAGTTTAACCTGTTATTTATGAATCTCATTTTATTTATTTTTCAAATACCTACTGTGAACCTCCGATCTAGTGTATTCACCTACTAATGAAATTAATTTTTTCAGCCATATTTTCAATATTTTCCCTTTTCGAACCAGCTGATTATTCACTAATCGAAATAATTTTTTTCAGATACTTCATACAAAATGGAACTCAAATTTGCAATAGTTATTTATGTACCAAGTGCGTTATATAGATCCTTATGCCCTGAGGGAAACATTCCGCCCGAGAGCCTCTGGCCCGAGGGATGAATGTTGCACGATGGGCATAAGGATCTAGTAACGCACGCGGTGCATACAAGATTTTATTTTTCACGAAAAAATTATTATATTATGATGAAAAAGCGATTTTAAAATCGTTTCATTGCTCCTATCCATTTTCCTTCTCATAGTAGGCATGTCATTTGTTGATAGTTTGACGTTTGTGAATATTTTTGTCACCATATTCAGTGAATGTCATGCTGCTTTCTTTGTGTAGTCTTATAGAAATAATGAAAATGAAAATGAATTTACCCAAGAATATCATAGAAAATGCAGCCAAAGCTGCGAATAATTAATTGTCAGGGAAATCCAGAGTCGGATACGATAAGGATTATGAAGTATTTAATCAATGAAATTTGCTTCATTTCTCCTACTTCAATAAGCGGGCGTTTTGAATCCATTATGCCCGCAAATGCGGGCGTAATGACCTAGGGCATAATGAGTGTGTTTATAGCAACCGTATCCAAGGTGAAATAAACATATAATATACAAGTGAAAAATAAAAAAAATTTTAAAGAAAGTCTTGGCATACTCACCAAAAGTTTTTAATTTATTTAACTGAAACTTTTGAACAAGTGTCATACCATTGACAATTTAAATTTTGAAGGTAATTAAATTTGTTATGTCATGCTGAGAGTTCATACCACAGTTATCAATATTGTGAATTCCAACAACGAGTTGCTATTTTAGTGATCTCCAGATATCGAAGGAGGTGGAGAGGGATGATGACAAATTCTGACAACCTTTTGTAACGATCTATTTTTTTCTTGTTTGAATTTGATATTAGTGTTGATATTATTATGAATCAAAAACTGATGAAACTGTCTTCCCAGGGAGCTGGTTGCATGTATTCTACCTATATTTTCGATGAATTGATTGTTGAATATTGCGAATATCGTAACAAGTATTCACGGAGCGCCCTCTCGTGACTATGTCCAGAGTTTGTACTCGATGTTAGTGTACTCTGGAATCCCATAAGCCTCTGTTGCAGAGTAGACATCTGCAGGTCATGAAGTATTTGTTCTATCGACAGAATTGTGCATCTTCAGTTTGAACAGTGAATTTTTGATTTCCAATATAGTTGGTAGAGGGCGCTATGGGTTACTATCCGTAGTATAGTCGCGAGTTGTATAGGGAACAATTTTATAGCACAATTAGAAATATATCCATAACTCCATCGATGCAAGTAAGCTGCACTGAAGGGATCTAATGAGATCGAAACAGCTATATGCATATGTTGACTCGGGGTGACTCGACATTTTCTATAATTCACTGTTGCATTGTGAATGCAAATTTCGAGTAGCGTAATACATATAACCAGCTTCCTTGGAAGATTGTTTGAATATTTCTTGACAAAACATTGTTCTTATGAAGTTAAAGATTATTTTTTTCAATTGTCAAGTATGTATATGTTTTCGTACTATTTTCTGTGTTTTCGTGTATTGTTTTTTCCCTCTAATTCCTCTGTATTGACTTTTTCAATACAATTTTTAGGCTTTATCAAATAACAGTTATTTATACAACAAGTGAGTTAAATGAATGTTTATTCATGAGAAGAAAGTTTAACCTACGAGCCCGTAGGGCGAGTGGGTTATTTTCTTCGAGTGAATAAACATTTTTAACTCACATGCTGGATACAAAATTTTATTCCATTTTGATGAAAATTCAAATAATGAATACTTTTTAGAGGAAATATAGGTATAATTCAAATTCATAAGGAGATTTTCCTTCGATCAATGGCTGCTAGGGCACTATGTAATTAATGTAGTACGCTGAATACACTTGTGTGTAACAAATTATTAATATAAGAACTTTGTATAAAGTGTATAAATCAATTTTTATTTTGAAATAGCAGAGCGCTTTCGACTATCGTCAACAATAATATAATAAATTAATAAATTGGCCATGTGGACATGTCTTAGCAATTGCTAAGACATGTCCACATGGCCAATTTATTAATTTATTATATTATTGTATTATTTACTTTGAATTTAATTTTAGTGGATTAATCCTGAATGTTTGTAACCGATGTTATTTCTCTTGTGTCTATTTCTTCTGATTGATGTCTTCCTGTTACCTGACTAAGTTGCACTGATGATGACGATAGTCGAAAGCGCTCTGCTATTTTAAAATAAAAATTGAATTATACACTTTATACAAAGTTCTTATATTAATAACTATGTAATTAATTGTTTGCAAGTGTCAATGAAACTTATAGAACCGTAAAAGAATTTTTGTTTCGAAAAAATGTTAAGCGGTGACGACGAGGTTGTAGTTCCTGAGTGCATTATAGAATAAGCAAATGAGGCAGCAGAAGCAGTAATTCCATTGAAATCAAAAATACTGTACGAAAAAGAATATACGGCATTTTGTACCTAAAGAAATAATAAGAAAGCCAAAGGTGTCAACGAAAAAATCATTTTGGCTTATATTTCCGAACGATCCAAGGAAGTTAAGTCGCCGTCTTTATGGTCCTACTATTCGTAACTTAAAAAAATGGTGGCTCTGAAAGAAAAAAATAGACATCGGCAGATTTTACCAAGTCACCGCCTTTTTGAAGCAACATTCCAGGGGATACGTAGCAAAGAAGTCGAAGGTATTCACAAGAGAGGAGTTAGAATACTTTTTAGATGCCGCTCCTGATGAGCAATATTTATTGATAAAGGTAGTTTTCATTATGGGTGTTGGTGGAGGGTGTAGAATCGGCGAGCTGGTGACTATGACCGTAGATGACGTGGAAGATCGGGGCAGCGTATTGGTTATTCAGATTCCAGATACGAAAACGTATAAGAAAAGAGTGTTCACTGTGGTCAATGGTAGTAATAAGGTTGCTCCACTCGATATATTCCGCAAGTATAGGAACTTTAGGTCAAGCAAAGTTGATCACAAGCGACTATTTCTAAATAAGAGAAATGAAAAATGTACTGTCCAGCCTGTAGGTGTGAATACATTTTCGAAAATGCCCACTTCTATTGCAAAGTATTTGGGCCTTTCTGTTGCTGAACAATATACAGGGCACAGTTTCAGACGTTCTTCTGCAACCCTACTCGCAAACTCTGGGGCAGATTTGACACTTTTGAAGAGACATGGTGGATGGCGCTCAAGTTTTGTTGCAGAAGGATATATTGAGGATTCACTACAAAACAAAATTAATATTTCCGAACAAATACTTGGTGGGGTCACCAAAACCGGAGTTTTTGATGCAGAAATGGATATTCCAGCAGGGCCTGAGAAGTCCACAAACACATGTGCTATAACGACTGAGCGTGTTTCCTTTGGAGTAGGTACCGGTTTTCAGTTTCATTTTCAAAATCTTAATACTTGTAATTTTTACTTTAATGATAGACATGACTGTTAATGTAGAATTTTTGATGAAATTATAATAAACTTACTTTAAAATGGGTTTCAGGTGCATTGTGTGTGGAAAGAATAATTTCCAGAGAGTGAGTGGTGAACATTTTATTCCACTAGTGAATTAAATTAAAAATTTTAATTCACTCAGTGGATAAACGTCAACTTACCCTTGTCGCCATGGGTTGAATATTGTCGTCTTTAAACGTCAAAATGGGATAAGAATATTAATAATAATAATAATAATTATTATTATTATTATTATTATTATTATTATTATTATTATTATTATTATTATTATTATTATTATTATTATTATTATTATTATTAATTATTATTAAAGAATACGTCTTGTTAACTTTATGTGATATATGAAATTGTTTATGTTCAACTAGTATAGTTTTAATGACTTGATTGTTGATCAAACGGTCTCACTATCTTACTAAAGCAAGCAACTATATCATCAAAATTTCGAGTCAAGATACATATGAGTAGATCTCTAGTGAATTGATTTATTATGTGTCGAAGCAGATATTTACCAATTCCCTCTACGATACAGGCAAGCGTTTGTTCCGTATAAGCTGAGCACGAAAAGTGTGTTTTGATGTTATCCGTGATTTCTGTGTAAGATCCTCGACATACATCTTGGCAGATATCTGGGACTCGTTCTTGGATACAGCATGGCACGTGATTTCTCCCGTCAGCCATACATTTTACAATAGACGGAAAGTCCGATTCGCAATTCTCTGGATCCTGACCAGTGCTTCCTGAAATGAGAATTTGCTTTTCAGATAAGCTATTGTAATATGAGGTCTAATACTCCAAGATATATGTGAAATATTATAAGTGAAATCCCAAAGAGTTTATGAGTACCTGAGATGAATATTTTGTGAAGTGAAGAAAAAAAATTTTCTACGAGCTACGCAAAATAGATACTTTGCGCTCGCGCTTGGAAGAGCAAAATTCAACTTTGCGCACTAGTGCAGACAAGGCGTAACTATATAGCAGTAAAAACGTTTCTATGACATTGACCGTCAGTGTCAAACTAATTGATTCATTAATTTATGTGCATTATACATCTAATTAGACCAGGGCCTTTGAAAATGATGAAAAGTGAAAAAAAATATTAGTAGGATGAAACTCATTGAAAAAGGAAGAGAATATAATAAAAATGAAAGGAAAAATAATTTACGGGCGATCTGAGGTCGGGAAGGGGAAGAGGGTGAGTTTTTAAGGGTGAAAAACGATTTATCTCGATTTCCGGCAAAAGTACAAGTCCTATGGAAAAAAGTCAAATTGCAAAGTTGTAGGTAATAGAAATATCCATAACTTTTGTAAATACTTGTTTTTCATATAACCTCAAAATTTATGTTAAAAATTCAAAAAACTGGTTTTTTGGTTTTTTATTTTTATCTTTCACAGAAACAAATTTTTTTTCGAAATTTGGTGAAAAATAACCTTTTTACGTCTCAAATACACTGTAATTAATTTGATTTGAAATGTTCATTTTTGCACCTAATTTTGACCCAACATCGAAAAAGCACCCTAATTTTCAATCGAAAATTTCCCTGTCAAACTATCAGCTTTGTTCAAAAAGTTGGTGTGCTTTATGTTCGTTGAAATCTCTGATGGTGTATACATTACTATAGTAAATATTATCAGGAAATGCAGAAAATCGAAAAAACTCGAATTCGAAATTTTAATTTGGCAGAAATATGAAACGGTGGAAGAGATCATGAATAAATATTCGCGCTATATAGAAAAACATTAGGCAGCAAGCAGCTATATTGTTATTGATGGTTACCTCTAAATTAAGAAATCAGTTACTGTCACAACAGTACCAGCAGTTGATTCAACTAAAAGAGGAGAACGCAGTCGTAGAAAAACCTCAGACAATATCCCAGAGTTCGATTATCAAAACCATACAAAAATACCATTTTTGCAAGAAAAATTTTTATCTAACGAGAAAAACAGGGACAAAATAATAGAAACGTCAATGGAAAGATTACAGTCACAAGGATTTTCCTGTAAACAAGTAGAAGAAGATGCTAACATAAGTTTGATAATCGAACTCTGGAATATCGTTTTTCTATGACTGCGTTCTACTCTTTTAGTTGAATTACTGTTGTGACAGTAACTTATTTCTTAATTTAGAGGTACCCATTAAAACCAATATAGCTTCTTGATGCTTAATGTTTTCCTACATAGCGCAAATATTTATTCATGATCTTCTTCCACCGTTTCACTTAACTGCCAAATTAAAATTTCGAATTCGAGTTTTTCTCGAGTTTTTGCATTTTCTGAAAATATTTACTATAGAAATGTATACATCATCAGAAAGCAGAGATTTCAACGAACATAAAGCACACCAATTTTTTATACAAAGCTGATATTTTGACAGAAGAATTTTCGATTGAAAATTATGGTGCTTTTTCGATGTTGAATAAAACTAAGGTGTAAAAATAAACATTTCAATCAAATCATGAAAAACATACTAGTTGACCATGGTCAATTTCATACATTACATAAAGTGAACAAGGAAAATTCTTTAATAATTTAAAAAATTATCAAACAACTTTCCAAGGAAGCTGGTTATACGTATTCAGCAACGCAAAATCTGCATTCACAATTTTTTAAATTATTAAAGAATTTTCCTTGTTCACTTTATATAATGTATGAAATTGGCCATGGTCAACTAGTAGGTTTTTCATGATTTGATTGTTGTATTTTGCGTATTAAGCGACTAGAATATTCGGAACGCGCTCTCGTGAGTATATCCAAAGGTTTTAAATCACTATGTTAGTGTGCCTTGGAATCATATACACCACTGTTGTAGAGTATATATCTTCATATCAGGAGGTACGTGTTTAGGCGACGAATATCTGCATTTTCAATCTAAGCGGTGAATTGTTGTTTCCCAATATCTTTGGTGGGATGGCGCTCTGGATTGTTATCTGTCCAGTGTTACTGACCACTATTGGTATTGGGGAACAATTAGAAATTTGTTAATTCACTCCGGGTCAAATAAGCTGCACTGATGAGATCTAATAAGATCGAAACAGCTGTATGCAGATTTTGAGTCGGGGTGACTTGACAATTTCTATAATTCACCGTTCGATTGTGAATGCAGATTTTGCGTTGCTGAATACGTATAACCAGCTTCCTTGGAAAGTTGTTTGATAATTTTTCAAATTATTAAAGAATTTTCCTTGTTCACTTTATATAATGTATAAACATTTCAAATCAAATAAATCACAGTGTATTTGTGAAAACTCACAAAGGTAAGTTTTCAACAAATTTCGTTGAAAAATTGTTTTTTCTGTAAAGGATGAAAATTAAAACCCAAAAACTTGGTTTTTTGAAATTTTCACATAAATTTTGAGGTTTTGTGAAAAAAGTGTGAATATAGAACGTGTAGATCTTTTCATTGACTACAACTTTGCAATAAATTTGACCTTTTTCCATGAGAATTGTAGTTTTGCCGGAAATCGAGATAAACCGTTTTTTAAACGCTCACCCCCTCCCGTTCCTGACCTCAGATCGCCAGTAAATTATTTTTCCTGTCATTTTTATTACATTTTCCTCTTTTTCTAATGGGTTTCAAGCTACTATTGTTTTTTTTGGTTCCAAAAATTATCGACCATGTTCTAAATAAGTCCAACCCCGAAAAAAAAAACGCTCGTAGAAAAAATACTGTTCCTAACTCTTGCGCTAAGTGTCTTGTTCGCACTTGACTGCTGCTCTTTGCGCACTAGTTAGGAAATGTACTATACATCAACTTATTTAGAAGAATGAAAACATCGAACAATAATACTACATAATCATTTTAGAGATTTTAAACTACAGGGTATATTGAAATCTATAACACATTAACACTGAAAATCTGAATATTTCATTTTGATCGGTTGATAGTTTTAATTATGACATTAAGATGTTCCTGTGTCTAAAGAGCTAGCAACGTTTTCTTTAAGAAAGCTGGTTCTTTACTGCGCATATCACCTGCACATTAAAACATATTGAATTGGAAATAATTTGAAGATTTTTTCCCCTTTCATTCAAACAGTATGAAAAATTAAAATTCATTATTGCCAGACATATTTATTGTTAACGACAATGTGCCAGATTTGATATTTTATAAACAAAAAAAATTCATTTCAAACCATTTAAGTACGGTTGAAATTTTATTATCATTATATTTATATATAAAGAAGTGCAAAACTAATTAGCCTTGCATTAATTGGGTTGTTAAGTTACGGGCCTGACAGATTCAATGTTGGAACAATTGCGACGGCTCATGTTAGTATTAGTAAGACTGTTATGATTAAAAATATCAGCATAAATGAAAATTTACATATTGATTCTTAATTTATGTAATTTTTTCGTTGTTATTTCGTAAAAATTTGGTTATAATAGTTTAAATATAATTAAAATTTTGAAATTAAAATTAAAGTTTCGTTACTTTACAAACGTACCTACTACTTGCCTCTGTATTTCTTGAAAATATTTAATTTGGCTATTCTTTACGTGTAACAATCGGGGAAAGGAAGTTAAAAAAAATTACTGTTAATACTCTTTGCGGTACAGGAATTCCAGTGAAAATAAAACCTTAGCGGTACAAAAAAAATTTTATTCGAAAAAACGATTGATGGAACATGTTGATTCGTTACATCATAATGAAGTGAAAACAAGCATAAAAAAAATCTGAAGTCAATTGACAAAAAAATAGAGGGTGGTGCATTTTTTGAACCAGCATACTTATGTGAGTGATTGAAATTCCAGCAGTACCCTGTTGAATCAGCTAGTACCCATACTTTGTATTCATTGTTTGACAGGCTGTTTAGGCAAATACGCTGCTTCAAGGGAAGAGCGATCTTTGAATTTGATCAAAGATTCATACTACGGCTATGTTTCATGGTTTGAAGGCACAATTGAATTATTTTTGAAGGAAATCCAGCAAACGGCCTCAACTGTATACAATTTGTCATAGTTAATACTGCTGCGTCTGGAATTTACGCTATTATCTCAGATGAAAATTTGTGAGAAACTATTTCAAATCTAGGTAAGGTCATCCTTTGGCTAATATACGGATCGTGAAGATCCTGAGACGTAGGACCAGTGATCTCTGTGAGCTGGGCCAATGTTTTTATGCCATCAGAATATTAATTCCAAAAAAAGTTTATTTCATCCATATTCTTGCCTGTCTATAAGCGTTTTCCAGACACTGGTTACTGCCGGCCCCTTCCGGCGGCATTAATAAAAAATTTTTGGGTTGAAAAAAAAAAAAAGCATGTGATTCAAAAATCATCAGTGATCAATAGATGAAGCTCATACGGAATTCAGCTTTCACGAGATCACGATGAATTGGGGTAGACCGTAATCGCAAATTAAATGGTTTTGGTGGGATACCTTAGTCTGGAGATTAACCCCCATTCTATTATATTTTTGAGACCTATGCATCTAGACCAAATGTCTCTAATTGGCAAAAAAAGGGCATAGCATTGTTTGACAAGGCCTTTTTAGGCAAAATACTGCTTCAAGGCAAGAGCGATCTTTGAAATTTTATCAAAGACTCATCGTACGCTATGTTTTCCATGGGGTTTGAAGGCACCAATTGAAAATTATTTTGAAGGAATCCAAAACGGCGCTCAACTTATACAATTTAGTCATAGTTAATACTGCTTTGCGTTCTGGAATTACGCCTATTATCGTTCAGATGTTAAAATTTGATGAGAAACTAATTCAAATTCTAGGTAAGCGTCTCACTTGGCTAATATACCCGGATCGAGGTGAAGATCCTGAGACGTATAGACCAGTGATCTCTGTAGTGGGCAATGTTTTATGCCCCATCCAGAATATTAATTTCCCAAAAAAAGTTTTGTATTCATCCATTCTGCGCTGTCTAATAAGCTTTTCCAGACACCTTTCCGGTACTGCTGCTCCGCATATAAATTGGTTTGAAAAAGCCATGTCGATTCAAAAATATCTCAGCTGATCAATAGATTGAAAGCTTCATACGGATTCAGGCTTTCACGATCACGATGAATTGTGGTAGACCGGTATCGGCAATAAATGGTTTTGGTGGGGATACACTAGTCTGGAGATTACCCCATTCTATTATATTTTGAGACCTATGCATCTAGACCAATGTCTCTAATGGCAAATTGGCACTTGTATTCCCTTCATCCTCATCTGAATGAATTTTTTTTGGAAGGTATCGAAACACAGTCACCATTCTCAATTCGCTCAATGTTATCATAAAACTCATCTACTGTCAGTCCGACCTAATTGAATGGGAGAGGTTCTCTCCGTCTATTCATATTGCACTGCAGTACGGTGGTACAATTTTTGAACACCTAAAATTGTGATTCAAAACTCACCAAATCAAGGTACAGAACCAGAAAAATATACACACATACCTTCAATAAGTCCTGTAGACTATATTTCACTAGTTTTCTGAAGTATCTTTCGAATGAAACGTTTTCACACTAAAAGAATATCACGTAAGCCGGCCGCGACGGAATGATAAAAATCATATGCATTTCTCGAATGAACAACCGTTTCCAGTCAAAACAAAATGAGTCATAATACTCTGTATAACCCAATAACGGCCCGCTATAGAGGTGTACGATTTAAACCCGAGTCCCTTTTAGCTAAAAGACTGAATATATGGTGGTTTAAATTTTACCCCACCGTACTGCAAGGTACAAAAAAAGCGTGGTTCAAAATTTGAACCACCGTACTTGGAAGAGTTAAATAGTGTAAGTTCTTGTTTTTTTTTCCACGTATCTACTCTGCAGCTATATCTCTCTAACACCGGCATAATAACACCTAGTCACTCTACAACATTAAATCAGTCTGGCTCAGAACCTAACAACCGAATTAATGCCCGGGAAATTAATTCTTTCTATATGAATAAAATAATATTGAAATTTCAGCAACACTAAAATGGTTTGAAATTAATTTTTTTAGTTTATAAAAAATCCAATCGGCCACGTTGTTATCAAAAATGAATATATCTGGCAATAATGAACTTTTGTTTTTCATACTGTTTAAATGTAAGTGAAAAAAGAATGTATGTATGAAAACACTCAAAGTTGGTTCACGAAATGGATGAATATAAAGAAATGCAAAACTATTACATATATAATTTGGGCGTATTTGGTACAAAAATCAGCAATTGATTACTGTTCTACACTGTGGAGCATGTATCTTATGCTGGAAATTTACAAGTCTACTAATTTCTCTGAAAGATCTATCGACAATTCACTAACAAACAAAATTGAAATTGCCAAGAAAAATCAAAAGTTATAACATGAAAAAAATAGTCAATTTGAATTGGGCACGTTACCTAAATATACCTACCTATTGATTTCAACAATAGTATTTAAATATATCAAGTATTTCAAACAAATTGAATCTCTTCGATATTAGGAATTCTTTTAATTTCACTGTAAATTTCGATACAACCAAGAATTTAAATGTCTTAGTTTTGTTCCAGAAATCGCTTACGACTCTTCTTTTGCCTAAGCATTGATAAGACTTCCAGACTTCTTACAGTAATTACAAATATTCTCACATTCAACTTTTGTTGAGATTCGAAGCTTGGAATCAAATTATTTCATGAAATTTCATAGCAATCCATAACCAGAAGGAGTTTGTGAATTGCTCAGCTGTTATGGCTAGGCAGCCAAATAGATTATGAGTGATGTTTGGATATAGTTCTTGTAATTCATTTCAATAAAAACTCACCCTCTAAAATGCTTTGGATGTTGCAAAATCCCAAACAGTTTGTAGATACGTTTTTCATTTGACAACAATCAGTATAGTTGTGGTTTCGGCTGCTGAATGGCGTTTTTGGTTCTAAAGATGGGTCAGTAATGTTGGAAGGAGGTAAAAGGGCTTTGGATAAAACTGAAAATAATAACAGATATATATATATATTTATTATCGAATTCAATTTAAGGGAAATATATTTCCAATTTCACTAATATTCTGTTAAGCTCTTTAAGTTTGTCGGAATTCCATTCCACAGATTAAATATATAAGCCGTATAATTTGATCTGGGAAAGAAAAAGCTTGCTATAAAACCGATCAGAGTCGAATACGGGTCTAGATCGCATCACGACAGGGGTGCATCCATGTAACATGTATACGCCTTCATACTAATGAAACAAAATACACATGCAGTGCTCGCGGACTTCCGTAACTTTCCAGAGGTGACAATACTTTCAAATATTAAAGGTTCATGAGGTTAAAAAAACATCGTATAGATCTGTCATGTGGAAAATATTCCTTTTCATCTAGATATCATGAGAAGCGATTTTTTAATTTGTGGAAACTATAAGTGAATATTGGGTGTTATCTGGAAACTATATAAACAGAACAAAGAAGGAGACTTCTTTTATGACAAGAAGAATATAGTATAGAACAGTATGGTAAAAAATAGTAGTATTATGTTATGAAGACTGATACAATGGATAGCAACAAATGTTAATTAATTCCATAGTTGTGGAAACTATAACTGAATATTGGGTGTTGCATTCAGATTATCAAAAATGAAAAACAGTATGTATTGAAAAGTGGATGCAAATAGTTTATGAGAAGAACAATACATCTTTAGATTTATCTGTATTAATCACTTGCTACGATTTTCCATGAATTATGGTTTTTATTTCCAGATTAATAATGTTCCAAGTTGGTGTTAGCATATCAATCAGTGCAACAACAGATGAATACAGAAATAATCGGACGTTTCGTTCTTTAAATTATGAGAATCAATCATAGGACCCAACTTATCCTAAATCAAACTTCTTTGTTTGTTGTAATAATTTGGCAACACTGGCCTAGACGCTATCGTGTCATGTGAAGATCTAGTCGGGCTTCTAGCAACGTTGGCACCAGAAACCAACAGTGTATTATATAACGAGCGGCCACACTGTGAGAACTAACCAGACTAGTTAGTCGAGTACTTAGCGTACGCTGGCTAGTATTTGGGAGGTCTCGGATTCAAACCACGGGGTCGACTGGTCAGCCATGGGTTTTTTTCAGGTTTCCGCATGGTAATGTAAGTCAATGCTTGCAAACTTATGAGGCGAATGCTGGGCCGGTATTACCTCTCTCACCTATCCTTAATGCACTTGTACATACTAGTGTATCCTCTGATCTGGCTGAAGGATTTAATCCCAAACTCAAGCTGCCCGCCTCCCTGTCACATACTTCAGGGAGGAATGAAACACGTGTGTTTCCTTTTTTTTGTGAGAACCGAGCTAGTAGACCGAGAGTTTAGGCTTAAAAGCTTTATTCCGGAGGTCCCAGATATAAACCCTGAGGTCTACTGGTCTGCCATAAGTTTTTCTTAAATATTCCATCATGGTGGAAGTAAGTCACTGTTTGGAAACTGTAGAGGTAAATGATGGTCCAGTATTCATCCTCTGAACTCCACCCGGTCTCACCTATTCTGAATACACTTTTACATATTAGTGTTTTCTATGATGTAGCAGAAGGAGTTGCTTCCCATAACTCAAGCAGCCCACCTGCCTCATACATACTCGATGGAGGAATTCAACATATGGCACTGTTTTCCTTCCTTATTAAATCAGAATTTATTTGAGAATGGTCATTGATACCTAACTGACAAGCGTTATGTATATCGTATTGTTACTAATTATTTGAATACTAATTCAATTCCATTTTTCTATAATCTATAATCTTTAAAATATTTTCCAACTTGTTTTATATCTATTAATTCGAATTCCACTTCATCAGATGAAACTATATGGTTATATTATATATAGGCAGGGAAAGTCCGACATTTTGAAGATTAAAATGCGTTGTTCAACACCATCAAACAATTTAATTTTTATGTTTATTACTGAAATAGTTAGATAAATATTGTATGTACAGTGTAGAATAGATATTATAAATCAGATATCTGTCATTGTGTATTTTGTTTTTCAAAGGAATAGAAATATTTTGAAGAATTTTACCAGCGTTTTTTCTAATTAAAAGGAAAACGAATATTCATGAGACATATTACATAATTCTGAAACTAATTTAATAAGTGACGATGATGGTAATTAACTCAAAAGTCATGTACCTACTTCATATTGAATATTTTATGAAAATGTCATGTTTTTATGATCTACAAAATTATGTAATATTTTCATGACTGAGTAGACAGACTCGATCAGAAGCAAAATTTTCCTCTAATTTTTAGGATCTGGTGAATTTATATCATCCTTTTTAATATTATTATTATGATATCTAATAAGAATATTATCTAGGATATAGACAGATCGATGCAATGAGATGAAATTTCTTAAAAGTCCTATCAGAAATATATTTCAGTTAAAATGAACAAGCATTACCACTGAGTTTATGGAAACTTCGTATAATTGGATTACTATTGACTTCACAAACATAGACCCCAGAATCAGTAGGCTTTGCTTGTTTTATGACCAGAACCCAGACGTCCCCACCGGAATGTACTTTTGTGGTCGTGTCGGGAGATTCTGAAACAAATAAATTAGGTATCAGTTCAGTGAAAGAGAAGAAGTCATCCAATTTTGAAAATCTTCTTTGTTTCTCTCGATTTTCATCTTTGAATTGAGGGCTTGATATGAAACAAACAAGAATTGTTTTCTCTTGAACTGATTACAAAAATGTTTTAAGGAAGCATAAATTCAATTCACACACACACACACAGATATATATATATATATATATATATATATATATATATATATATATATATATATATATATATATATATCTGTGTGTGTGTGAATATAATTATTTATGCTTCTTTAAAACATTAAAACATTTTGGTAATAAGTACATATATATATATATATATATATATATATATATATATATATATATATATATATATATATATATATATATATATATATATATATATATATATATATATATATATATATATATAGGTATGGGCCGACTCATGGACGCAGCAGTTGTCACGTATTTTGGACTCTTTGATCCTCATCATAACGGCGTAGCTATGAACGGACTGGAGAACTTGGAAAAGAAAACAAACAAACAAAATTTTCCTGCTGTACGAGACATTCACTTATTTGTGGATTCAGTTCAAACACTCCAGTTGGGAGATTTGATAGATATTCGCGACTGAGGCACTTTATTTTTCCACGGGACCTCAGATCAAGGATATAAGATATAGTGAAACAAATTTAATGCGACGAAATATCAAATAGGTATATATATATATATATATATATATATATATATATTTCTATACATATATATATATATATATATATATATATATATATATATATATATATATATATATATATATATATATATATATATATATATATATATATATATATATATATATATATATATATATATATATATATATATATATATATATATATATATATATATATATATATATATATATATATATATATATATATATATATATATATATATATATATATATATATATATATATATATATATAATCTCTTGATAATTATTAGCAATAACAGGCTTGTTGAATCTTGAAAAACTCGATTTTATTAAAAAGTTGACTTTTCGCCACGACATTCGTGGCTTTACCAAAAGTTTCGATAAAGCCACGAATGTCGTGGCGAAACGTCAACTTTTCAATAAAATCGAGTTTTTTAAGATTCAACAAGCCTGTTATTGCTAATAATTATCAAGAGATTAGAAATAGTTCACAGGCAACAACAATTCGAATAAATAATTATATATATATATATATATATATATATATATATATATATATATATATATATATATATATATATATATATATATATATAATATAACCTCTCTTTATTATTTGATTCACCTCCAGAACAAGAGTTTTTTCAATATGCTATAGTATAGATATATTTATCACTTTGATACTGCTTTTTTCTCTTGAATTTAAACTATTTATTCTTGATTCAATGGAAATAATAATATTATATATAATAAATTAAATTTAAATTTGAAGAGATTAGAATCATGAAATATCTATAGTCGTTCCAGTTCCTAAAAGGCCTAATAGAGTAAGATAGTAAATAGCTACAGTGATTTCTCTTTACCAACGCATACAAAGCATGAGCCGTTTGTTGTAGCGGGGAGGCAGCTTTCAACTATCCGAAAATTTGACACAATACTTACATATACTTGATCCAAAACACTAGTTTCTTTTAAAAACATAATTTTTTATTTATGACACTGACTAGGCGATAATGGATACATATTGAGGCCTATCTCTAGCTAACCTTATCAGAGGTGCAATATTTCTCACTCACATACTGTAAAAAAATAAAGTTCACGCACTTGATATATTGCATTTATTTAATTTTAACAATATAACTCATTGTCTTTGACGCTAATCAGGCAATAATCAATAAATGTTCAAAATAATCAATGGCAAATGACCAGTGGTGCCATGGTTCTTACTCGCGAATTGTAGAATTGTTCGAGTAGAAAATCTACTCGAACATTCTGTTTAAAAAAGAACTCATTCTCTGTGACGCTGATCAGCCAATAATGAATACATGTTGCAAACATTGGAAATAATGCTTAGCTGAACTCATCAGTGGTGCAATGTATATCACGTGCGAATTTTGCAAAACATTTCTTAACTTACTTGACACAAAACAAACAATTATTTTCAAAAATATTAAAAATTACCTATCGGTAACTATGACTAGGCAATAATAAATTGACATAAGTTCGAAATAATCAATTGCTGTTCCTCAATCGCGAAGTGTAAAAAAATCTAATTCCCGCACATTATTCACAAAATACTATTCAAATTAAAAATATAACTCATTAACTCTGATGCTGACTAGGCAACAATGAATGGATGCTTGATTCCCATTCACGTATTGAAAAAGAAAGCTGAATACAGAAAAATATCTTCTTTTTGAATAGTAGCTGATTATCTGTGTTGCTGACAAGGCTAAAATGTTTCACGTGGAAAACAATTCGTAGCTGATCTTATCAGTGGTGCAATGTTTCATTCGCGGGTAGTGTATAAAACATAATCTTTATGCACTTGATACACAAACAAGTTGTTTTTATTCAAAATTAAAACTGATTATCTATGATGCTCAGCTGGCAATTATTGAATTATACTCAAGATTCCAGGCAGATTTAAATCTGACATGGAATCGGAGCTTAGGTGCTAACGTCAAAACATGGCGTCTCAAAACCAACTTTCAATACGAGTTATATGAGAGATTTGAAAGTTTTAGAGTTTTTCCTATAACAATGTTAGTTTCGAGTGAAAGTGTGAAACTATATTTAGGTGAAAATTTACTCCAGCGAAGATACACACAAGGTGATAGGCTGAAAAGATCCAAATTCATAATAAAATGTGGGCAAAATTAAGAGAATTCGAGGCCCTGGTATCATCAACTTCACTGCTTTTTGTTTATCTATTTTGATTAAATTTAATTCGATTTGTAAAATACCTAGTCTGAATCAACTGTATTTGTTTAAGTGATATGAAACTATTAATTCGAGCTTTTTTTACGTAGGAAGTTTATAATCGGCCAGATATGATGGGCAATTATCAATAAACATATTTCGAAACTTTTTATTGACGATTCTTCATCCAACTGTGAAGTTTTTTTTATTATTCGACATTTAATTATTTCTGAAAAATCTTTGGATAAAATACATCAAATGTGGTTTTCATAATGAAACACCATCAATCATAATGTAACTCAAGATGTATTTATAATGAATATACAAAGAAAAACTTTTTCATTCCGTGTGTATTCTTATTATAACTAACTTCAATCTAATAACCATCATAAACATTAATTTGTTACTCCATCATTTCACTTGATCTACCATGAATTTGTCATCTTCTAAGATCGGAGAAGGCATATTTATCGTACCACATATCACTGTAAAAATTTCTTCTATTAATACCATTACATGTTCAGGCAACACAGATCCAACAATTTTAAATATTTATTGCAGTATTTGGAATTTTCATTAATAATAGAAAATAATCTCAGTTTCAATAAATTTTTTGTAAAAGACAAAGAACACATTCGGCTTGGATTCATTGCTGAAGAGTACTTACTTTAATAGATTTTGTATAATATTCGGATATATAATCATAAAGGTTGTTCAAAAAATAAGATCTAAAATGATATCGAGAAAACTGACAAAAATCTGACAAGGTTAAAATCTTACATGTGGAAAACAATTCGTAGCTGATCTTATCAGTGGTGCAATATACTCTTGCGGGTAGTGTGAAAAAAATCATCTTTACGCACATGATACAAAAAAGTAGCTTTCTTTCAAAATGAAAACTGATTATCTATGATGCGGATCTGGCAATTATGGACACATGTTGGAAACAATAAACAGCTGATTTCATTAGAGGTACAATATTTCTCACTCTCGTATTGTGAAAAAAATCTACATCACGCACTTGATACACAAAACTATTTGTATTCAAGAGGATAACTAATTGTCTGTGATGCTGACCAGTAAGGGATACATGATGGAAATAACCAATAGTTGATTTTATTACTTTTGCAACATTTTTCACTGGAGTAGTGTAAAATTTCAGTTCACGCACTTGATACACATTAAAATATTTTCATTTGAGAAGATAACTCATTGTCTGCGCGGCTGAATATATATGATTTATGTTGGAAACAATCAATAGCTGAATTGCAAAAAGATAACTCACACATTTTCTGTGATGCTGAGTAGACAACAATGAGTTAATGTTGGAAACAATAGCTGATATCATCAGTGTTTCAATGCTGCAATGTTAAAATTCAATGCTAGAGCATAAATATAATTATTTTCAACCGATCAGAACGATCAATTTAGTTAAGTTACCTTGTATGATTTCGATAATACCTGATTATACATAGAGTAGCTTTACAAATCGAAAACTAACAGGACCGTCAAATTTTGACGTTTATCAATAACTGTTCAGAAATGAGATTACTTAATATACTCAACAAATAATCGTATCAAATACAATGGGCACTTCAAAATAAATACGGTTATACATTTCAAACTTCCTGCGTAATTACAAATCGTGTCAGTTTGACAAAATAATTTAGACTGTCAAACTGACACTCTTTGTAATTATGCAACAAGTTATCGATGTATAACCTGATTATTTTGAAGCAGTTATAGTATTACTACTGATTATCCCCAAATAAAACAAGATAATGAGAATGTTTGGAACAGTAAACGTCATCCATGCGTACTTCAAAATAAATACGATTATACATCTCAAACTTCCTGCATAATTACAAATCGTGTCAGTTTGACAGAATAATCCTCCCGCTTCGCGATCGAATTATTTAGACTGTCAAACTGACACTCTTTATAATTAAGTAACAAGTTCTCGATGTATAGCCTGATTATTTTGAAGTACTTATAGTACTACTACTGATTTTTTTTTGTATGATTTTCAACCAATCAGAACGATCAATTTAGTTAAGTTACCTTGTATAATTTCGATAATACCTGATTATACATATAGAGTGACTCTACCAATCGGGAACTAACAGGACCGGCAAATTTTGAAGTTCATCAATAACTTTTCAAAAATGAGTAGATTCGGAGATTTTACTTAATATACGCAATAAATAATCGTATCAAATACAATACGTACTTCAAAATAAATATGGTTGTACATCTCAAACATCCTGCATAATTACAAATCGTCTCAGTTTGACAGAATACTTTAGACCAGAGATTCCCAAACCACTTCGAAAATTTTGCTGGTTCCGATGGACCCCCTGCAGCTACATTTCCACAATATTCCCAAAACTCGACAAAAAATGTGAAAATTAGATCTTACTATGGAAATTTGCGTTGGGGCTGAGTTCCAACCAAGAATTAACAGTTTTCGAGATAGAAGTGAGAATTTATTGGTTAATTAGTTAATTGATTGTGCTGTGAGAGGATGTCAAAAAAAGCAAAGTTGGCCAATCAAAAAAGTGATTACATCCAACTTCACTTTTTTGAAATCTACTCAAATCACAAGATACCAATCAATTCTCACTTATCTTATTCAGAAAATTCCCAAACCACCCTCCCCCTCTGCCGAGTGGTAAAAATAAAAACAGAAATTATATATTTTCCTGTTTTGTATTTATTCAAAAATTATTTATTATTGTTATCTATTACATTGTAAGGTTTACATTACATTGTAATATGATAGCAGTCGTGATATAATTAAAATTGAATATTAATAACGTAACGTTACTTCTACAATGACAATCCCATTACTTACTTGATGGATTGACAGCAAAATAATCAGTATTTGGCTTCAGTTTTGTTAGAAATAACCGCAAATCTGTTACTTTTTTGGGTTAAAAGGTTGGTAACGACACTAAAACTTTTTTCTATGACATATGACGAAGAAAACGCTATCAAAAGCTTTTTCTCAATTATTCACAGTCCAGTATATTTTTCGGGTATTTCTGCCTGCAGGCAAAATGTTTGATACAATTTTTTAAATTTCACTTTCAGCACTATTAGTGCTAAGCTCGAGTAGCTTCTCTTGTAATATCACATTCTCCACTTCTGTTTCACCAAATGGATTCATGATCCATGGTGGTATTTGCATCTTTAGAATATCTTCGAAACTGATTTTGAAGTCATCATGCAGGGTAATTAAATGTTGAACGTATATCTGTATATTCTCATTAAGGCATTCTACCTGTTTAAAAGTACTCACTTTTTCCGATATTGGAACCACTATAATCGATTCGCTTTACTTTTCTTTTCGAAATTCAGGAAACAAATGAGCACCGTTTATCCTTGACATTCCTATGCCAAGGTAGATTGGTAAAGAATCAAACAAGTTCATGCAAGCTGGCAAGTACATACACCACAAGTCGTATTTCGTCCCTTTGCAAGTCTGAACAAAAGTTATGGACGACGGAGGGCGATGCTTTGCAAGTGTCGACACGATGTAATGAATATGGAATATGCAAGTGTTTACATGCAACATTCGCTGAACTACTTAAAATGTTATCTGCCTACATTGATAGGTGAAGTCAAGCCAACATTTCAGTTTTTCACTATCGAAACTAGATAAATTTTCGTGGACCCCCGCTTACAAATTGCGAACCCCCATATTTTTGTCACGCCAACGTAGACCCCCGTCGAGTCTCTCGTGAACCCCTGGGGGTCGACCTGGACCACTTTGGGAATCAATGCTTTAGACTGTCAAACTGACACTCTTTGTAATTATGCAAAAAGTTATCGATGTATAACCTGATTATTTTGAAGCACGTATAGTATCACTACTGATTATCCCCAAATAAAACAAGATGTTGAGAATGTTTGAAACAGTAAACGTCAAAAAGTGGACGAAATTGTCATCAATATTCCACAAATCATGAAATAGAAATATGATTGACATAAACGAGTCTCCGATGTAAAACGACGAATATAAAATATTCAGATCTATAGCTGACATTTATTGAAAATCTGAAGAGATATCTGTATAAATAGATTTCAAAGAATGCGGCACATAATCGAATTATCCCTTCGGAAGATAAAAAGACGGACGTTCCTCTTTCAGCTCCGTTTCTATAGTATTTTGAGGGTGAATTTCATTATCAAGTTATACGAAACTGACTCACAGTTCGGTGTGATTGATTTCCTCATGTTTCAGTCAGTTCAAGTGGTTTATGGTCTTTCAGAATTGAATTCTATTACATGGCTCAACAAAAAAATTGTTTTCATCCAAGGAAATACGCAGAACAATGCATATTTGTGAATAGATTTTGATATACCTAGTCTGGGTACGACTTTTTACTTCATAATAAGCTTGATATCTGGTTCGTGGTCCTTATGTTCCGCCATGAATGTGGAACCATCGTTCGCTTTCGAATACAACTGGAGCGAAATTTCCGATTGAAATTTACGAGTATGCGTACTCGACAGTTCCGTTTTAATGAAAACCGATCTTAAATCTTAAATATGGCTTCGGATCAGAAACTACTCGGATGTGGGGTTACGGATCAAGTCCCATTTTGGGATGAAGTTCGCCATCTCTGATAAATAAATATATATATATATATATATATATATATATATATATATATATATATATATATATATATATATATATATATATATATATATATATATATATGTATATATATATATATATATATATATATATATATATATATATATATATATATATATATATATATATATATATATATATATATATATATATATATATATATATATATATATATATATATATATATATATATATATATATATATATATATATATATATATATATATATATATATATATATATATATATATATATATATATATATATATATATTTTCTATTATATTCTTGAACCATTTTATTTATATTTAAAAACGAAGTGAGTGGGTTTTCGGTTCAGTTGAACAATCTTACGATTATATATTTTTCTAATTTCATTTACGCTTCGGTCTGTTACTTTGACCTTCATCAAAAGGATTGGATCAATATGTTACCATTACTAAAATAAAAGGAGATTTGACACAAAAAACATATCATAAATATCAAAACAGGCTTAACTTACCAAAATTAAAAGCTTATTACATAAATAATAGAATTATATTGACATGTTATAAATACTACGCAAAATAAAACTTGACAATGAGACACGGTAACAAATATTAAAAATTTTTCTTTTACAGAGACACGTCAGGTTTCGCTATCATTTAGAAAGTGAAACACCTGTTATTATTTCAGCTGTTCCTCCGTGTTTATGTTTTGCTTAAGATGATGTGTTATATTCTACCTAGGCTCCTGATATCTGTTTTGTCATTAATGGCATCCGGGGTTTGTTTTATAAAAATCATCTTAGGAAACTCACGTTTGCTTTTGTGGTATTCGTATCTCATAATTTTTGTGGAGGAGAAATTAAATTGATGTTTCAATGTTTTTTAGTGTATTTTCAAGGCGGTGTTGTTCTTTCGATCACATTTATGTCCATTCAGTTTGTTTTTCAAATGCTGGCTAGTCTGACCAATATATACACCCGAGCACTCAAGGCGTAGTATCTGATATATTGATGTGTGCGTCTTACTATTATCCGATATTCTGCTTTTCAATTTGCTGAAATTAGATTGCAATAAGTTATGGCCCTTATGACACATTTTTATGTCATGTTTTTTGAAAAGCTTTTCCAGGTTTTCCAACAGTCTTGGAATATATGGCACATGCAGATATTGATAATTTTTTTGATCCTTGCTTACATATCTATATATATATATATATATATATATATATATATATATATATATATAAATATATATATATATATATATATATAATTATATTTATTAATATATATATATATATATATATATATATATATATATATATATATATATATATATATATATATATATATATATATATATATATATATATATATATATATATATATATATAGGCTTCAACTGTGAACTCAATTGTTCCTGGTTGATCCTAGATTTTCGAGTTAATTGGCGAAAGACTAATGATTCAATCTGTATGGAAATTATTTCAACAGCTAACAGATTCTACTAATTATGATGAAGCAATTTCAAATTCAGGCACCCAAATTTCGAAAAATTCAAGTAACGATTTCAAATTTTCTCACCTGTTTAGAGATAGTGTCAAAAGAGCTTTCGTACATTTTATCGCATGTCCTTTAACTCTTACTGAAGTTTCGAAGTTGATATTTAGATCCACGAAGAAGTCATAACAAGAAAACAATTAACAACATGTTTGAGAAATTAAACTCTAGGTTTAACGATTTTCACATATTATAAAACAACACCAGTTGCACAACGCGTTTCGCTGACACAAAAGCTTCTTCAGGTTCGAATTTCAAACTAAAATAAAAAACAGTTTGAGTTTGAAATTCGCATCAGAAAAAGCTGTAGTGTTAGCGAAACGCGTTGTGCAATTGTTGTTGTTTTATTATATGTGAAAATCGTTAAACAGAGTTCAATTTCTAAAACATGTTAATAATTGATTTTCATCGAGTAACGGCCTCATCAATTCAAAACAATTAATAGTATAGATCGATGTTACCGTCAGATAAAAAATTTTCCTGCATTTAGAATTTTTTTAAAACTTCATATAAAGTAAAATGTTCAGATAGAAAACTTTATCCGGACCTCCTGTATGTATATATATATATATATATATATATATATATATATATATATATATATATATATATATATATATATATATATATATATATATATATATATATATATATATATATATATATATATATATATATATATATATATATATATATTATATATAAATATATACTACAATATATAGTTAGTATATATAGTTTAACATATATCATTTCTTGGTGAAACATGATTTATATTGATATTGGAATACTTGCCTTAAAATTTCACAAATATATAAAAAAAGTTTACTTCTCATCATGTTTCGAGTAACGAACCAATCACCAGGACTTCTTCTTTCAAAGAGTAACTCAATATTGAACACACGTGTTTCATTCCTCCCTGAAGCATGTGTCAGGGAGGCGGGCAGCTTGAGTTTGGGATTCACTCCTTCAGCCAGATTAGAGTATACACATGTATGTACAAGTGCATTAAGGACAGGTGAGACGGGATATTTATGGAACATAGGAAGTTCAGAGGATTAATACTGGCTCAGCATTGGCCTTATAAGTTCTCAAGCAGTGACTTACATTACCAAGAGAAAACCTCTGAAAAAAACTCATGGCAGACCAGTCGGCCCCGGGGTTTGAACCCGAGACCTCCCAAATACTAGCCAGCGTACGCTATGTACTCGATTAACTAGCTTATTACTCAATATTGAATACTACCCAGTATTTATACTCTTAACGGCCACGAAAATCATCCTCCACTTCGTTAAACTTTCGATCGAATAATTCTCACGAACCAACGATCGGAAACGGGGCCTTGCCTATTGCCATAAAGCCCGCTTTCAGCGGAATAGCGGACTTCGGCCGTCCGCTATTCCCGAAAGTCCAAAATCTCGAATCAGTTAAACAATAAGCATTGAATTTTATTCTACTACGTCAGTTGTAAGCTTGTACAAATAAATACAATATTATGTTTTATGTATATTATGAATTTGTAACACATATTATATACAGATTTCAGTTAACTGCACTTCTTGAAATGAACTTAAACCATGCCAAATCTCACACTCCTACGTGCGCGCAATAAGCTTAAAAAGGGTTTTAATGTTTTTACCTCATATCTTTATATATATATATATATATATATATATATATATATATATATATATATATATATATATATATATATATATATATATATATATTTTATATATTTATATATATATATATATATATATATATATATTTATATATATATATATATATATATATATATATATATATATTATATATATATATATATATATATATATATATATATATATATATATATATATATTATATATATATATATATATATATATATATATATATATATATATATATATATATATATATATATATATATATATATATATTTATATATATATATATATTATATATATATATATATATATATATTATATATATATATATATATATATATAATATATATATATATATATATATATATATATATATATATTATATATATAAAAAATATATGTATATATATATATATATATATATATATATATATATATATATATATATATATATATATATATATATATATATATATATATATATATATATGTATGTATATATATATATATATATATATATATATACATACTCCTTAAAGGTTATCCAAGCTTTCGTGAATGTTTATTTACATCTTCAGGGAGACTACAATCTTATGAACATGTATGTATAACAATGGAAAACAAGTAAGCTTAGCTACTTACTTGTTTTCCATTGTTTTGCTTTTTCTGTTCACTGGCCTCGTGCCCAAACATATGATTATAATCACGTTTTACAATATCAACAAAGTTGTAAGTGTTACTCAAATATTTAATAGTGTATATACTTACATGTTCATAACATTGTAGTCTCCCTGAAGATGGAAATAAACATTTCCGAAAGCTTGAATAACCTTTAAAGAGTAGTCTTTAAATTTTGCTGCTATCCCCATAATCCTGGTTTATTATATATATATATATATATATATATATATATATATATATATATATATATATATATATATATATATATATATATATATATATACTTATATTTGAAGATATGTTTATACATATATTCGACTTTTATGATAGATAAAGATATAACTGATATTAGTTTGATTAAAATGAGGACGAGATATTATTTTTGATAGCTCTGGCTGAAATCACTGAACAAAAAGTTAAGGACCTGCATTTGAAGTGACCTGCTCAAGATTCCAACAATTCTGTCCATAGAATATTATTGAAATAATCACATGAACGATTGAATTGTTGTCTTAATATTTAATCAAATCTATGACACAGCAAAAAGGCAAATCTGAACGAAAAAGGTGTAAATGTGAATGGAGAGAACCTTAGCCATTTGAGATTTGCGGACGACGTTGTCTTGGTGGGTGATCGATTGGACGAAGCCAAAAAATTACTAAACAGGCTTTACCTCTCCTCATTGAAAGTTGGACTGAAGATAAACATGTCCAAAACCTAAATAATGACCAATCTTGTACTTAGTGAGAACATCCTTATTGCTGGAGCAGCCATCAACCAGACCACTTCGTACAAATATCTGGGCCATGAGATTTGCATAGGCAGGGACAACCAAACGATTGAACTTGTCCGCTGCCTGAGACTGGCATGGGTAGCATTCGACAAGCTGAATTTTGTTTTTAAATCATCTCTTCCAATATGCCTTAAGAGAAAGACTTTTGACCAGTGTGTATTACCAGTGTTGACTTACGGAGCGGAAACATTATAAATGACGAGGAGAACAATACATAAAATCCGTGTTGCACAAAGGACAATGGAACGAGTAATGTTGGGCATTTCTCTCAGGGATAGAGTCACTAACCAAGAAATACGCCGTCGAACAGGGGTAGTAGATGCAATAGAGAAAATAGCGACGCTGAAATGGAACTGGGCAGGACACTTCGCCAGAATGACGGATGACAGATGGACAAGACGAATACTGGAGTGGAGACCGAGACAGGTTGCATTTCGAAAAAGGGGCCGATCACCCACAAGATGGACCGATGATCTTAAGCGCTGCCTGGGAAACTGGATACAGGTAGCGCAGGACAGGGAAACATGGAGAAGAGCGAGGGAGACCTATGTCCAGCAGTGGACACGAGAAAATGGTTGATTGATGATGATGATGATGATGACACAGTAACTCTTCAAACATGATACATTAAGAGAGAGATATCCGAAATTAGAGCGAAATTGTGAACAATTCACTCGTGTGTATGTTAAATATGCAACAATTTCATCCTGGCTTTGGTTTGAACTAACGTAGCATTCTTCTCCGGATACAACATTATGATTAATTCCTCAGCTAAATTACGAAAATTTAGTCCTGAATACAATGAAATGTGAAGTACATTCGAATGAGAAATTACCTCAATGTTTTTTATCCATTCTTTCGTAATAAATAGAAAAATATCGTGAGGTAAATTAATAAAAGTCTGTGTAACGAGGTGGACTTATTCCTGTTAATGTTAATTATCTGATTTCAGCTTATATATAGCTCATTAATTCGTGTTTTTATTCACGTGAAGAACTCTTGATTGCAGGGTCAACTATTTCCTACCGGAACTGTTGTGACTTTTTTAGGAAAAATATTTTCCCATTTAATCAACAATTCGTGAAATTGCTTTTGTCTATTAGGCTAAATGTATGTTGAAATATTTTCACATGTTTCGAAGAGATTCACATTGAAAAAAAAAGAAACGTGAGCAGCAGAGCTCCATCAATAGGGTCATATTTTTCTTTCATTTTTATTCATCACATGTAATTTTTTTTAATGATATTTTTTTTATTGAATCATGAGCTTTATAAATAGGCCAAGCTACAGAGATTTTTTCAAGTAAAAAGTGTTAGAAGAAAACCAGCTCCCCCATTGTTTGTTAAATAGTTCCACATGATAGAGTGATATGTTTTTCACTCGACTTTATTATTCATATCTTTGTTATTAACAATTTTATGCAAAAAAAAATTTTTTAGTTTTTTGCTCATAAAATTGAAACTATCCGAGTAATCGTGATGGTGTCAATAGACTCATTGTAGAAAATGAAAAGAAGAAAAAAATGAGAACGACTCGATCAGACCCTTAGTCTTAGGGAAAATCGGAAAAAACCGGCCAAAATGCAGTTTTTTCAAAAATTCATAACTCGGTTATTTTTAGAGTTGTAGCGTAGATCCTCCGGTTAGTATTATTTATCAATATAAACTTCATTTGTGCGAAGAACAGGAGCTGTCCAATGCATAGTTTTTGATCTGTGGCCATTTGAATATTTTACTATGCAATTTTCCAGCAGACCTGAATGCGACAGATATGGTCCGATTTCAATTTACAAAAAAGATGAAAGTAGAATTCCATAGTTCAAAACGTTCATCTTGGTTTTACATGAAAACGCTGAGAAATATGTTTAAAATAAAGCTGAACATGACGAAAAACGACCGAGAAAGAACCGGCATATTCAAAATGCCCACGCTTTTGAATGTCATGCTTATCCTTGCCTGCTGCTCTACCCCCACTCTTCAACTACTCTCACGCGCTCGGCCCTTTTTCGTCATGTTCAGCTTCATTTTTAACATATTTCCTAGCGTTTTCATGTAAAACCAAGATGAATGTTTTGAACTATGAGAATTCTACTTTCAAAATCTTTTTTGTAAATTGAAATCGGACCATACCTGTCGCATTGAGGTCTTCTGGAAAATTGCATAGTAAAATATTCAAATGATTACAGATCGAAAACTATGCATCAGACAGTTCCTGCTCTTCGCACAAATAAAGTTTATATTGATAAACAATACTAACTTCAACTCAAAAAATAACCGAGTTATGAATTTTTGAAAAAACTGCATTTTGGCCGGTTTTTTTCGATTTTCCCATAGACTAAGGATGTGATCGAGTCGTCCGACCTCTCATTTTTTTCGTCTTTTCATTTTCTACAATAAGTCTATTGACATCATCACGATTACTCTGATAGTTTCAATTTTAAAAGCAAAAAACTAAGAAAAACGCGATTTTTCGCAGGAAATTGTTAATAACAAAGTTATAAATAATAAAGTCGAGTGAAAAACATATTGCTATATCATGTGGAACTATTTTACAAACAATGGCGGAGCAGATTTTCTTCTAACACTTTTTGCACAAAATGCTCACTCTAAATCTCTGTAGCTTGGCCTAAAATACAATTGTTGTTTGATTTGTGGAAATATTTTGAATAAAAGCTCTAATAACGAATAAGAAGAAGAGTTAATAACAGGCGAATTAATGTGTTCAAGTGTGACTATCAAATTATTCTCGAAATTTCGAGGTCAATGGGAGTTATTTTTGATACCTAAAGATAAGATATTTCTCTAACATCAACACAAAATTTCAACTATCTAACTTAATCTCTAGTGGTGCAAAAATCTCAAATACCATAAAAACATAGAATCCCCAAATAAAAAATGCGGTGATAAGGAAAAAAATTATACCAACAAAAGTCACCTCTCTAACATTAACTCAATCCACATACAAATGTTTAACTCTTTAACTTAATTTGGAGGAGCTTTAGAGGTTAGGCAAACCTTAGAAACGACAAGAAAGCATGAAATCTATAAATTAATATGTCGGTGATAAGGAGAAATAGTAAGAACCACAAGAGGCATATTCCTAATATGAACTGAATCCATTTACGTAATTTCAGCCCTCTATCTCAATCTGGAGAAGTTGTGGAAATGTACAAAACCTCGAATATCACGAATCAACAAGCAATATCTACATTTAAATGACGGCATCTGTAGAAAAATGTTCATACAATCAAAATACACTACTCTAAAATCAAATCAATTCACATTCACATATTAATCTCCGAAAATTGATCGAAAAAGAGTTAAGTTTGTTGGATACAAACATAAAATCTTCTAGAATACTGAATTTCGGATATGTTGTTTTGTGATTAATTACCAGATCTATTTCCGTCAGCTTGAAAAATTTACGATAACAAATTTTCGTCACGACATTTCGAAATGTTTGTAGTTGATGAAATTTCGACTGAATTTACTCAAATATTGACAATTTTTTATTTCCTGATGAACAATTACAGACAACAATATTGCAGCTCATTTGCTCCAACGGGAGTAGCTGAAGATGTCAAAATGAATAGAATAAAATAATATATATATATATATATATATATATATATATATATATATATATATATATATATATATATATATATATATATATATATATATATATATGTATATATATATATATATATATATATATATATATATATTATATATATATATATATATATATTATATATATATATATATTATATATATATATATATTTATATATATATATATTATATATATATATATATATATATATATATATATTTATATATATATATATATATATAATATATATATATATATATATATATATATATATATATATATATATATATATATATATATGTATTATTTCTAATATATAAAATTCTTGTGTCACGGTGTTAGAAGTTAAACTACTCCGAAATGGCTCGATCGATTCTCATGAAATTTTGTGTGCATATCGGGTAGGTCTGAGAATCGGCTAACATCTATTTTTCATCCCCTTAAATGTTGAGGGTGATCCACCCCTTGATTTTTTTTTTCAGGCAAAATTTTCTGTTCAATTTTTTTATAATACAACATTCAAAAACACATACAACCATAAATTTTCACCCCTCTACGATCAACCCCTATTTTTTATTTGTTAAATTCCTTCGAAATGGCTCAACCGATTCTCATGAAATTTTGTGTGCATATCGGTTAGGTCTGAGAATCGGACAAAATCTATTTTTCATCCCTCTGAATGTTGAGGGTCGACCGAGGGGTGTTCCACACCTTAATTTTTATTTTTATTTTTCAGACAAAATTTTCTGTTCTATTTTTTCATGATATATAAATTCAAAAATACATACAACGCTAAATTGTCACCCCTCTACGATCAACCCCTATTTTTTATTTGTTAAACTCCTCCAAAATGGCTAGACCGATTCTCATGAAATTTTGTGTGCATAACGGTTAGGTATGATCCGGACAACATCTATTGTTCTGTTCTATTTCTTTTATGATACAGCATTCAAAAATACCTACAACCTTAAATTTTAAACCCTCTACGATCAACTCCTATTTTTTATAAAAAAATTATAAACTTTTTCTGGCAAGATTTTTATTTTTACTTTGTCGTGACTTAGAATTGAAAAATTCATATTCCTCTCAATTTCTTACCCTTCTAAGATCAACCCCTATTTTTTTATCACAATTTTCATTTCATTTTATTTTATCCACAGATCCGCAATAGGGTTGCAAGATGGCAATCGAAAATAACAATAATCGATCTGAGAATAGGTCGTAATATATTCTTACCCCTATAATAATATGATAAAGTGATTAGGGTGGTTCACCACAAACATTTTTATAAATTTTTGGACAAAATTTTTTTATGATGTTGCATTAAAAGATAGATATAACTCTAAATTTTCACCTTTCTATCGACAACACATATTTTTTCATAGCCATTTTCATAATTTAAGCAACGTTTGCCGGGTCAGATAGATTGATAGGTAGAAAGATAGATTACTATCTAGATAGATAGATAGTTAGCTAGGTAGATATACATCGGCAGATAGATGAATAGATAGAAAGATAGATAAAAATAATTTATATGACAGAACAACGTTTGCCGGGTCAGCTAGTATATATATATATATATATATATATATATAATATATATATATAATATTATTATATATATATATATACATATATATATATAATATATATATATCTATATATATATATATATATATATATATATATATATATATATATATATATATATATATATATATATATATATATATATATATATATATATATATATATATATATATATATATATATATATATATATATGGAAGTAAAAAATTGTCAAAATTTGAGTAAATTTAGTCGAAATTTCATCAACTAAAAACATTGCAAAATGACGTGACGAAAATTTGTGATCGCAAATTTTTCAAACTGACGGAAACAGATCTGGAAATTATTTAAAACAACATATCCGAAATTCAGTATTCTAGTTTTCGATTTTGGCATCACCTCACCAATTTGAGTTAGGGAGATTGATTTGTGAAAGTGAATTGATTTGATTTTAGGTAAGTGTATTTTGATTGTATGAACATTTTTCTACAGATGCCGTCATTTAAATGTAGATAATGCTTGTTGATTGGTGATATTCGACGTTTTGTACAACTCCACAACTTCTCCAGGTTGAGACAGAGGGCTGAAATTTCGTAGATGGATTCAGTTGATATTAGGAATATGCCTAATATGTGGTTCTAACTATTTTTCCTAATCACCGACACATTATAGATTTCATGCTTTCTCGTCGTTTTTAAGGTTTCCCTTTAAAGGTATGTTCTAGATTCTATGTTTACATGGTATTTGAGGTTTTCGCACCACTTATTGAGTTAGATATTTGAAATTTCGTGTATTGTTTTGATGTTAGAAAAGTTTCTCATCTTAGTATCAAAAATAACTCGCATTGACCTCGAGATTCTGAGATTAATTTGATAATCACACTTCAACACATTAATTCATCCGTTGTTAGCTCTTCTTCTTATATCTTATTAAGGGTTTTACCAAACTATATCCACAAATCGATATAAATATATATATTTGTATATTTCTATATATATATATATATATATATATATATATATATATATATATATATATATATATATATATATATATATATATATATATATATAAATGAGTGTGTCGGTAACGATGTTGTAGATAAGCAGACACAGTTATATGACATGCAGATTCAATTGACAAAATACTACTCGCTAATTTTCAGTCACTTGAACTATAATATTGTTCTTTGGGGTAACAGTATACATTAGATAAAGGATTTTATGAAACAAAAAGAATTAGCCTGTTGTTGTTCAATTTGGAAAAAACAAGAGTGAAATAAACCGTATTTCAAAATATATAGAATATTTACTCTACCGTATATCAACATGTATAGAATATTAATATATATCCGTATACAATAGATAAATACGTGCGAGATAATAATAAATGAACAAAATTTGAAGATTCCCCAACCCATATTGAAAAAAACTCATGAACAGTATTATAAATAGTATTCAGAATTTACAAATAAAAGCTTTTTGAAGAGAAATATTAAATATTTTTTCAGACGGATGCTACTATTCGACGTCGAAATAGTTGTTCTCATATTTGTATTTGTCTTGTCACATATACATATTATGTTAGTTGATGTAATTTATACTATTGAATGACATGTATATCCATTGTGTAATGGATGCTATATCAATATAGTATGTATATATATATATATATATATATATATATATATATATATTTATATATATATATATATATTTATATATATATATATATATATATATATATATATATATATTTATATATATATATATATATATATATATATATATATATATATATATATATATAATATTATATATATATATATATATATATATATATATATATATATATATATATAATATATATATATATATAATATATATATATATATATATATATATATATAATATTATATATATATATATATATATATTATATATATATATATATATATATATATATATATATATATATATATATATATATATAGGTATATATATATAAAAATCGAGAAACCTTGATAATCGTAACCCAAAATATATAAAAAGCATTTATGAACCAGTCCCGCATCTCACAATTGACTTTCTAAATAGTGCAATTGTATATTAATTTCGGAAAAAATACGACTGGTAAAAAACTACTTATTCAACCAGAAGAAGAATGGACTTTAATTTTGAATTTATGATTTTAATTAAAGGTGAAACCATTCCCATAATTTTCAACTACGTCGTCTAGATGAATTTATTAATACTATAAATTGAACATTCCATTGCTCCACTGTCCCCGTATCCGACGATCAATTTGAATTTTATAAAATTCTGATGGGCGGATATCCAAGATTACACCCTTCCATCTCGAATGCAGGATGATCTTCAGAACGGTTGAGCCGAATGCGTAATATGAATTCCTAAATTGGAATTCGAATCGGCTTATGAACTTCCGCTCTGCAGCATTAAAAAGTTTTCAAATAAAAAAAATGTTCAACAGATAGCGAGACACGGAATCGAATGTAATGAAGTTGTTGAATTAATCACAACTGAACATGAGCTTTGCGTGCCCTGGATGCCTCCATGTATACTTAATTGGCCCATGGGTTAATACTTTTTCCAATTACTTTTAATGCGATCGATGGTTTTCAGAAGTCAAACCTCTTCGGATATTTGCGCCGTAACATTTCATGCCATGAAATTTTATTTCAGAGTTTCTCATTAGTCTTATTTTGTATGTATGGAAAATCAAAGGGAAGGGGCAGGAGTCAGTTACTAATTCCTTTTAACCCTTTCCGGCTCAAATTATTTTTTTGTGGAAAAAATATTATTTATGGTTTGATAACGGTTTATTATAGCTACCCGATGAAAATAAAACAAATTTTAAGATAAAAAAAAAAGGTTTATCCTGCAGGATGTGGTCACTCCACATAACCACTAGGAACATATAACCAAATAATATGACCTATTTTGCGTAATATAACATGAAATAGTTTTTGTCATGTTTCAAGCACAATTCTACTTTGCACGCTGAATATTTCATACAAAGCATACAACTCATCTGCATGAAGATTTCCTAAATATTCAGTTATTGGGTTCTCAACCCTCCCGGATTGTCCGGAAGACTCCGGTTATAATGGTTAACTCCCCGACTTCCCGGGGTGCAATAATTTCTCCGAGTTTTCTAAAATTATACACAACCGTCATTCTACTAACAAACTTCGATTTTTAATGATTATGATTTTTAGGTAAAAATCTATCAGATATTATATGCTGCTCGAAGGCAAAGTATATATATATATATATATATATATATATATATATATATATATATATATATATATATATATATATATATATATATATATAACCTAAAATTAATAAAAAATAAATTTCTTCAACCCTCTCCCTACTAAAGTTCTTAAAAAATTCTCTTCGGGTTAGTCCTTTCGAAAATTAGCAACCCTATTCAGTACTGCAAACTTGCTTCATCAAACCTAAAATGAAGTGCCCAGTGGTCACTTCAGGAGACCCCAACAAAATGAGTAATTTCGAAAGGAAACATTTACGTTCAATATATTCATGAAAATGCGTAAGTAAGATATAAGTAAATAAAAAGCGGCCATTTTTTACCATTCATAATTACAACTAACAAATTCACATAGTCATCAGCAGAGCCTCGAAGTAGTGTCCCAACTATCGTAAACAAATGCACATTATACGTGCTTCGACTTATTTCGGTCTGTCTTCGATGAACATGTTAAAATTTGCCATATTAGACAACCCACAAAACACACTGCTAGGTATACAGAAATAGCCAACGAGCAGTTTCACTCATGACTTACAAACTGTGGTCTTCCTAGCTTACCAGTTGCCCTAAAAGGGTTAATGCCTCCTGAAACACGACTTTTTAGTTTTTTTAATGTCTAATATTTAATTTACTTGTTGATGGCAACAAATATATTTTCATTTAGTTTTTTTAAAATAATCAATTTATTGGGCCGATACTGTTTCGTCAAACACAGTGGCTTCATTATATGTGTAACTCAAACTAACTTTACAAATGGAACATCTTCAGAATCTAGAAATACGAGAAATACAAACGGGGATGTGAAAACCTAAACGTTATCAATTGGCAGGTAGATAAAAGTATGAAAGTGGGTAAACATAACAGGTAGGTAGAAAGATTCAATATAATCAGTTATAACATCACAAGATTATCGAAAATAATCGATTATACTTCCGAGACACGTGACGTATTTTGCGAAACGTGTTTTAAGTAAATACGTCGAGTAACGAGGTCAGTAGGTATAACGATTATTTTCGATTGCTCGAGTGGTATTCTTCACGATTATATAACGATTAAAAAATATTAACTTTTTGACCAACGTCAAAAAATCGTCAATATGAAAAGATTCACATTTTGACACGAGGCGAAACACCAAAACGATTATATCATTTCGTCAAGGGTATATTTTTATCAACACGCAGTAGTTATGCAAAATTCACGGATTCTATTGGCTCATTCATACATGAGTTATATAATCAGTAGTAATACTATAAGTACTTCAAAATAATCAGGTTATACATAGATAACTTGTTGCATAATTACAAAGAGTGTCAGTTTGATAGTTTAATTATTATTCTGTCAAACTGACACGATTTGTAATTATGCAGGAAGTTTGAGATGTTTAACCGTATTTATTTTGATACGTATTTATTTGATACGATTATTTGTTGAGTATATTGCGTAAAAATCTCCGAATCGACACATTTTTGAAGTTATTGATAAACGTCAAAATTTGACGGTTCTGTTAGTTTTCCATTGGTAGAGCTACTCTATGTATAATCAGGTATTGTCGGGGGTAATACCACTAGAGCTCAAATTTAGCCGGATATTTTTTCGTCGTTGTTTTCGAATACTTACTACAATTAACGAGAGCTATTCTGACAAAATCACGAGAGCGTAGCTCGAGTGATGTTTGTCTGAACAGATCGAGTTAAATTGCCAATGAAAGTAATTATGAGAAAACAACCACAAAAAATATCCTGCTAAATCTGAGCTCGCGTGGTATTTGGTACGACAATTCCATGAATTCTTGTTAATGACAAATCAGTGAAAGGATTATGAAAGTAACATCAAATTTTTCGAAATACATGGTTTGCAACATTTTCGCGGTTGTGTTCCACATTGTTTTCACCACATATTCTTTATAATCTTTCCCATTCTGTTTCTTCATATCAAAGCCCCAGTCCATCAATATTCCTGCCACATTTTCTAATGACTGTTCGGTTTCCAAATTGAAGTTTCGTTGTTTACAAAATTCGCTAAATTGATTCCAAATGGAAGAATAACTTTTTTCTGTATTTTCAGGAGTTGATTTTTCGATCTCCCTTATTATTTCTGCCTCGCAAATATTTTCAAATCTCAACATATTTACTGGAATATTAGGTATTTTTTGTAAAATTCTGTTTTCGACATGTACAATTGTCAAACTGATGCAACGCTTGCTAAACGAATAATTGCTAGCGTTGGTAAGGTAACGTAATTTATCAGATATTTTTATCCACTTGCATTTCTGCAAACTACGATTTTCGTTCTCTCAAATGGGAATTATTATCCATGAGTGGAATTGTCGAAATTCTACAAGGTGACTTAACTGAATTGATAGTTCTGATTGGTTGAAAATTATACGAAAAAAATAATCAGGAATAATATAACAAGAGAGTGAGAATAAATTGAAAATAATTTGACAGATTTTGTCAAAACTTGTTGCCAGGCAATAGTCACGAGAGCCCGGAAGGCTATTTCCAAATGGCAAATTATTTTCTATAATTTATCGAACTCGCGAGTTATATTTGACTAGATTATTTTTTGATTCAAAATATTTTTTGTTATTTCTGCATCAGAAAAGGTACTAAACCGATGATTTTCATCCATTTTATATATGCTTTGCTGGAAATCGTTCTTCAAAAAGATACCTTCATCTCCTAGTTGACCATTTTACTCGATTGCGAGTACTTCAAAACATCAAACAACTGAAGACTTCATCAAATTAATTAATAAAATTCAAGATAAACGACCAATCAAAACAGTATTAACAGATCAATACCCGGGAATAAATTCGGAAAAATTCAGGCAGCACATGAAAAATTTAAATATACAATTGATTTTCACAGCAGTAGATTGTCCTTTTTCAAATGGTTTGAATGAACGATTAAATCAGACACTAGTGAACAGAATAAGATGTAAACAAAATGAGAAAAAAATTAGAGCTTGGACGAAAATAGCAGATGAATGTATTGAAGAATACAATAGGACAGACCATTCTGTAACTGGATATAGCCCAGAATATTTACTTTATGGAAAAACTGATCCCATTGCTCCAGAAGAACTTATTGAAAAGAGTAATCTACCAAGAGATAAGGAAATAGCATATAAAAATTCTTTACGTTATCATGAATATAATAAAAAACAAGTCGACAAGCATAGGAAACATTATAATTTTAAAATTGGAGATTATGTTTATGTTGAAAATAAATCTAAATTGAATAGGAAAAAACTTGAGGAAATAAGAATAGGACCTTTTCCAATAGTGAAGAAAATTTCAGAAACCATCTATGAGATAGACATTGGAAATAAAAAAAAGGACAATAATTATTTTCATGTAACCAAGTTGCTCCCATATGACAACGCCAACATCTAGTGGTTGTTGCATACCTTGTGTGGGGGGATGTAAAAATGAACAGTGTCATTTCTTCTAAAAAACTACTTTCTATTTTATCTTCTATGTTTTATTCGATTTCAGCTTAGAAAATGCCTTGATTTGTCAGTTGTTAATTAATGTCATTTTATATTTCAAATATCGTTAATTTAAAACCCGAAGAAATAGCATTGTTTTTGATTTCTTTCAGGTTCGTAATATTATTCTTTTTAGTTATCAGAGTTTGTTTGTTATATTTTCAACTAAAGAAAATAAATCTTTCAGATTGAAGACATCAAATCGTCTATTTCTTGAAGTGAGAAATAAGAATTGATTTCCATTCTTATATGTTCATCTATTGTATTTTGAGTTTTAATGATATTCTTACATTTCGATTTGACAAGAAAGTAAAAATGTAGTGTATTGATAATTTAAAATTTTCATCAATATCTTCTAATTTTGGATACACTTGATGAATGGCTGCATTATACAATCTTTTTCTTAAAATATCATCTATAATTTTCGGAGGATATCCATTACCTACTGTTAGTTATTTGTTTTATAATTTCTAATTCTTTGGTGTTATTCTCACGTGATAAGGGATTATTTATGGGTCTATGTATGATGCTATTATATGCTGCTAACTTATGTTGGTAAGGGTGTAGAGACTAATTGTGTATGGTGAGATTCGAATTTGGAAAATCGAATATATTGTTACATCTTTTCAATGTCAAATCCAAAAAGTTAATAGAACGATCTGTTTCATTTTTGACTGTAAATTCAAAATAAGGATGTGGAGAATTGATGTAATCTAGGACAAAACTTAGTTGCCTTGTAGTACAGCATGTTATAACGTCGTCCACACACGTCCACATATCTATACGAATAAATACAATTCGTCCAAATATACTCTTAACAAATTCAAAATTTTTTCTTTCACTACTGTATTTACATTATGCGTTTCCAAGAGGTTCCTCACTGACACAGTTGTATTTTATTTTATTCCACCACAACCTTCCAATTGATTAGGTATAGGTTTTGTTTTCATCTCCATTTGGATTTCCCACATTTCTAGATTCTTAAGATATTCCATTTGTAAATTCAATTTGAATTACTCATCTGATGAAGCTACTGTGTTGGGCGAAACAATTGTTATGTTTAACAAATAAAATAAACATCAAAAACCGAAGTTTCATTTACATCATTAGTTTTTTAAGAAGTTGGTTGATATTACATAACACCTCGTTTTATGAATCTTGAGTATTGTTTTTGTATAAAACTTCTTCCCATCACATGACAACTCTATTGTTGAATAAATATTGAATTATATTTGAATTATTCTCCCATCCGAAATTCAATCATAAATGATTTTGACGGCTACTTATTTACTTCCGTTGATTGAATCCAGATTTCAACTTCACATCACATAACCCTTCATAATAACGCGAACAGCAATATCGTCACGTTTTCAATCAGCTGAAGATGTTTGGTAACATTTCAATTGAAACAAAACAAAAAGAATCCTGACCGGGTAATATTTCTCTTATAACAAAACTTTTGTATTTCTGAAGTAAGTGTGAGTTCCGAGAAATATCCACAAATATTCTAAACTGAAATAATACTTCGACTTATTTATTACAGTAAGCTGGACTGCCGAAACAAAAATGAAATTTGAATACGCTACTAAACACTTCAAAGATTTTCTATGTCAGTTGTGTATTAGAATATTCCATATTCGAACATGAAATAGTATATTGTACAACGAGCATGGAATGACATGCATTTCCTACGAGTAGGAAATGGTCATTCCATGAGAGTTTTACACTATACTTTTTCTACGAATGTAACTGTTACATAAAATGAGATAAGTTATATTTTTCCTTTTAAGATTTAAAAAAATGTCAGTCTGACGTTCCACAAAAAAACACGCGGCGCAGTTTAACGCCACATTTGTAAAAATACCCGTGCACAATGTGAACTTTGTGGTTCATTCACCATGGTGATAGAAGCACAATGAAAATGGGTATAAAACAATGCACTATGCTCCGCAATTACTTTTAAACATAGAATGATGCTTTTTATTGACATTCCTAGAAAATAGTATACTGTACAACGAGCATGGAATAACATACAATTCCTACTAGTAAATTATTTTACCTTGTACCTTTCATTAATAACTTATTTTATAAATTTGTTGTATAACTTATCTTGACGTTTTGATTTTTCTTTTACAGGTTTTCAAACATGATTTTCTCGACGATAATGCATTATAAAAACTTCTCATAACTTTATCGAATTAATTTTTCTCTTATTTTTATTGACTATATGCTGAATTTTTTTAATTTCAAAATTTTTTTGTAACTTTAAAGTTGAAAAAAAAAAATAATTTTTTGGAAAATTATTTTTTTACCTTGGCGAAGGGGGTGTGTAACGTGTACATTCTCCACTTAACTGCAGCCACGGAATTCTTCACTGAAATACCGTGATTCACGATATCAAACGATACGTCACTTTTGTTTCCTCTATGATTAATGAGTTGCGTAGAACGAAAGTATCTAGATAGCGTCTTATTTTGCACGTAGAGTGAAATTATATTAAATAACTACTGAACGAATATTCAGTACCTATATTAAAATTATTAAGTATCTGTGGCGTCTGATAGACGGTAAGTTATGAGAAGAAATATAATTATTTCGTATTAATGCATTATCTTGAAAATCTGAATTGACTCCTTATTTCATTTTTCCGCCATTTCATTTTTTTATCTATATTAAATTATTTATCTTTCAATATTGAAATAATCATCTTATTTCTCTCAATTTAAAACATTTTTACTTTATTTGCTTATTTCATTCTCTCAATTTAACCCAAGATTTTTGTAGGCTAGCGATAGCAAATTTCACGTGGTAATATCTTATGTTCAAATTAATGTTGGAACATATACTGTCTTTCTTAGCATCTTTGCTTGAGATAAATCTGAATGTTAGTTTGAATTGGCCATCGATACCCTACAGATATTCTTGGAACATATTAAATTTGAGATTGTATTTTGATTTGCCCCGAATTATTTTAGCCACTTTGGCTAGAGCTAAAAGCCACCTTGTCTGGAATTTAGAAAACCACTGTATCTGGAATTTGAAGAACCACCTTATCTGGGGCTAATATCCACATTGGAAACCACATCTGAACCAGGCCAGAAGTCAAGAGCACAATCCAACTAGGAAAAACATCGATAGAAAATTATGTAAAACAAAAAGATAAGTCTCATTATATGTAAAAAGAGGATAGTAAATACCTTCATTTTACCTTGTTATTATTACTGTGAACAAATCAGAACCCATATATGTTTAACCAATCCCCCTGCTAGCTTGGGCATAAATAAATCTAAAAGGGAGAGTGGTTACAGACGTTTGCAGAACGAGCCGCAGGTGAGTGCTGCAAATCATACGAGTAGGATATGGTCCTTCCATGCGAGTTTTACACTATACTTTTTCTACGAATGTTACTGTCACATAAAATGGGATAAGTAATATTTTTCCTCTTAAGATTTTAAAAAATGTCAATCTGACGGTTCACAAAATAACACGCGGCGCCGATTAACGCCACACTTGTAAAAATACCCGTGCACAATGTGAACTTTGTAGTTCACTCACCATGGTGATAGGAGCAAAATGAAAATGGGTATAAAACAATGCACTGTGTTCCGCAATTACTTTTGAACATAAAATGATGGTTTTTATTGACATTCATAGAAAAAATCAAGTAATTGTTTATAAATTATGACATCACAACAGTGAACAATAGAATAGCAGACTTATCTAAAGTAAAAACAACTATTTCGATGTTATAAGATCTAGTCAGTCTTTGAAAAAGTTTATCTCGATAAATGATCATCTAATTTATTCTATTGGAACGATTACTGTTATTATTGAGTGAAGCAGTGTTATTATTTAGTATTCAGAATTCAGAACTATCCATAGGAGAAAATGCTTCGAAAATAATCGATAGGACGTTTTAGAAGATTCAATGACTGAAAAATATAATATAACGTCAAATCCTTTGAAAACTATTCGATGGTTTTCATTTTTGAAATGACTTTTTCAACTGAACCGTTACCATCAACTTAACATGATAGTTAATTATAATATCACGCAATGATTATATAAATCGAAATTATAAAATGATACTAGTTCAGAAAAAGTAACGTCGGTGTTTTCCTCATTATAATAAGAGACTTGAATTATCTTAGTATATGTATATACTAAGTATGGTATATTAAAGAACTAGGAAGTTAATAAATAAAATCTACAAAAATTTAATAAATTGATCCCCTGTATTTTGTTAACGAGATCCTTTAGATCCCAAGCTCATTCATCAATCTATCAAGCATCATTTTATATCACAGAATACAACCTTAAATCTAAACGTAGTTACATAGGAAACAACATATATAACGAATAAATTTTTTTTCATTTCAACACATGAAGATGTTCAAAGTAGGAGGTTATGATTAACTTTGGTCCTAAACTGATATTACACAATATGTTAGACAGCCCCAATATTATTTTATAATAGTTTTGAAGAACTGTTGCTTCAGTAGGAAATGAGGAGTATTTATCATATTCATTTGTGTATGGTGATTAATGCTACTGCTGTTATAATAGTTCAGGTATTTTTGAAGAGAAGAGGAAAAAGCACTCATATCCACTATAATACTATCAAGTAATAGAGCAATTTGTCAATTTAATTAAATCGCATTTCACTTATTTTTCTTTACCTTATTTTTTAAGTTACTATTTTATGATTTAATTCGATTTCAACTTCTACTAATAAAATCTCTTTTCAAATATGTTATATTTTGCACCGCTAAAAAAAGCCGAAAAACGAATTCATTTCAATAATTGAAGAAACAGTTATCATTTGAAACTATTACCTTGATTTGAATTGAGGACATAACTTGGTGAAAATCAATATACATCCTCATAAATGAACTATATATTAAATTTTCATTAATTTAACTATGTCGCGATACTAATTGTAATTATAATATCTGAAGATACAGTATACCGAACCGAGTCATACAATATTCAATATATATTTAATTAATTATGATGATAACATTGAAAACTTATCTAATTATATCTATTAGGTTCAGTGTCACCAGAATCCACATTGTTTTCTCGCTCCTTCAGATCTTTTTACTACTAATTGCAGAATATGTGAAAAATAATAAGCAATATAAATATTCAAAGCAAACGACGAAAATATATCACACTCTATATATGCCATACTGGATCTATAAACGTAATGGATAATTTCATAAAAGATAAGATAGACTCAAAATTTCACGACAAGCGTATATTTTATTATGCACACTCCTTCGGAGAAGCAACGCTAAATCGATGTGCCATAAAGTTAAAGCTCTGTGAAATGAAATATGCTGACCTGCATCAAATAGAATTGAGTACTAGAACTTGCAGGGTATTTCGAGTTATGATACCGTAAAATGTACATGTGCATGCCCTTCTTCCTTGATTTTATGCGTCCCAAAGCATACATGATCCGGGGACAACGAGGCCAACTTACCGGAATTTCATGCATTCCCAGAAAAAGTTCCACGAAGTTTTTTAAATAATTGAGGGTTGCCGGGAATACGTAATTGAAGGGCAGCGTTAGGAAGTATTCGAATTCGAATTTGTGAGGGTGGCGTGGAGATGGAACCGATAGGATTTTTTTCGCTCTCAGATAGAAGTTCCAATGCATGCGGGAGTTGCGGTGTTCGTTTGATGCCCTGATAGTTTTGCCCGGCTATCCTTTGTGAGTTTTTACTACATGCAGATAGAGTTATTGGATGTATTGAGTTTTCAGACGGTAATGGAAATTGGCCATTACTTTATATTTTATTCACGCTGCTCATATATATAACATTGAAACATTTCGATTTTTTGCCGTACTCTATGTATACGTGGAAAGCGAAGCCACTGAAATTTCTATTAAACTACTATTTTTACATACATGAAGAATTATTCATGTATGCAGCTCCCTTAGGATATGGTTCAATGGTTTCCTGATGAGTGAAGAGTTTTCCTCTGTTCGGTTTAAAATTTTTATCATTTTTCATATTTTGATTAATTAAAAATGTTAAAGTAGCGACTCATAGCTCTGATAGCGTATGTAAAGCCTTTAAATTATTAACATAATTGACAAACTTTGCTTCATCACTTAGGACTCTTCAGCTTTTACTTTGAGATCTTCTGCACTTGACCTGGTGTATCCAGAGGCGGAATACTGTGCTCCAGTGTGACTCAACAATAAACACACGTACATAGTCGATTTCCAACAAAAGTAACTATGTGCGATATAGCAGGTACAATCAGACCAAGCACAACAATATGGCTACCTCCTGCCGGGAATAAAGCTCTTACCAACTGCGCCATGCTCTGGTTAGAGAATTTAAGAAAATCATGGACAATCCTCAACTACAAGTCCATAAAAACGAGAAAGTAACATAGGACAAAGTTACCATACCATGCCATGCATCTCCAGAAAACCAGAACGATTTTGCCTTCCTTCCAAGATCTGTTCAACTCTTTAGGACATTGAACCAACTGTTGAAAGTGCGACGACTCCTTATATTGGTGAGGTAAACTCTCGGCGGCCTACGATTGTGGTGATAAGAGACAGACAGTCGAGCACATAGTGCAAGAATGTCAGCTAAGGGCATTTACAGGAGATCCGCATGTTATCGTAAATAATATGTTTTAATTTTTCTTTATTTTTACATGGTTGTTCTGTGATGTTAAGCCATATGCTAAATAAATAAATAAATAATTAAATATTGCACTGAAAATTTCACTTCACATACAGCCGTCTGACCGTGAATATTATCTAGAGTTAACAGTTATGTCAGATACGGAGTACCTCAGGGTAGTAATTTAGGACCTCTGTTATTTTCAATTTATACATTCGACCTGCCTGATATTCTCAAGTACTGCGATAACCATGTTTTTAACTTGTAAACCTAAGGATTTTGCTGAAACTATCGAAATAATAAATGATGAGTTAGATAAATTTTGTTAGTGCAAATCTTTTTTTGCAGCTAACATTATAGTTATCATCAATAAATCGCCCTGTCTGTCCCAATTGATCAACATCAACAAAGGTTATAGATTCAAATATGTTGAGTGAAATTCATTCCGTGTATAGACTGATACCTACCTTCATCACAGTTATCTAAGACCTAAAACCAATGGTAGTCAACCTTTTATAATTGCGGACAGATGAAAATTGGAAAGATATTCCTCAGAACAGTGACAGCCGAATACAAAAAACCATATGAATATGAATTTTTTAATTTGAACTTGTATAGAAATTAAATAATTTGGAGTCAGTGCGGTATTTGTTGCTGCTGATTTCTTAATAAATCTGATATCTTCGTTCAAGTTCTGTTTCTGCTAGACGAAGTGCTACATTATTAATATTTTATATCAACACTTTTCTAAAAACATGTCAATGAAATGTACAATTATTTGATAACTTTAAGTTATTTAAAAATCTTCATCAGGAGATATAACGAACAGAGACAAAATATGCATTTTATGTTTGATCACAAGATCAATATCAGATCAGAAATTCTTGCCAGGGTGATCCATTGCGTATTGGTTTACAAATTCAAAGAAATGAGAGGTAAATCTTTCTTGAAATATACTTTTATATGTAATCTTATTGAAAATCTGGTAAGAATCTATTATTTAATATTTTTCTTTCATTCCAATGATTTTCAAGTTCAATCAATGAGAATATTGTTCAATGTAAGAAAAATACACGAGTAGTATTGAATAAGATTTCTTACAGGTTTTCGTTGACAACGTTGAAGTATTGCCAATCGAAGAAAGAGCAGTCTGGAATTCGGTTTTCAAGACATGTGCAGCTTGCCGATTCAAATATCGCATACAGCGGTGAAACTCCTTTGAATTTAGTAAAAGAATAGCTTAACCTCACAGAAATAATTGTCATTGAGATTCCATTTAGAAATAGTAAATTCAAAATTTGGCTCAACCTCACCTGTATCGTGCAAAATTGTGAATCTTTTATCAGCGGTAACCCTTATGTTTCCAGCGGTCAGCACTCTGGTGCTGTGTCTCTCTCTGTCCTCTTTCTTCCACATTATCGTGTTCTCCCCAACATCCCTTACTACGCAGGTGATAAGAGCGTCGTCCCCCTCGTAAACATGAACGGGATTGGTGAGACTGTCGCGCATTGACGGTAATCCTGTAAAAAAGCAAACATGTAAATTTGGATTCCGGACACCTGGTGTACAATGCTCGTTTGAAAGTTATTGTCGAATAAATAGGATGATTCTAGAGAGAACCTGACTTTTATTTACCGTGTAACCGTTAGTGTTGCGTGTTATTTGTTTTAATTGTTTTTTTCAGGCTTTGTTGGGTATAACCAAGGTGCCATTTTGCCTATTCATTCATTAATATATGTTTGCTATTGTAGAGCTGAATCAAGTCATCTAAATATATATGAAAGGTTTAAGTCATTATAACCAAGAGATATGCTAAACAGTCAAACCTTATATGCATTGTTGAAAGCCTTCATTATAACAGATGTGCTCAAGGTAACACAGTGTTTTATCACGTTGATACCCAGTGACTTATCTACTGATTTTTTGAAATTTCAATTCCTCATACAAAAAAAGAACACCATGAAGGAATATGAGCAAATCACAAGTCTGAATTTCAATATTAGGCCAGTCAGTTTAGACATTGAAAATCGAAAATTTAACAATAATTCCAAAAGTTTTTAAACTTTGGTCAAGTGAATTCTACATATAGAAAGGAACAAATCTCATTCTGCAACCTTTTCCGAAGTCCGGAACATTGTTAAAATTACAATAATTTCGAATTTTGCCTTATGCTTGTGAAAAAAATTCCAAAAGTGCTGCAAACTTCGAGTAGTATTAAATATATTATTTCATATCACGTATCAAGTTTGTAACCAATTTAAGGGTACGGAACGTTTTTTTCATTCAAAATTGATGTTTTTCTTTTATAAACTGACCAAAAAAATTCCAAAAATTCTGCAAACTTGACAGATACTTCAGAAAAATATACCGAACAGTTGTATAAATTTGCAACGTTTTACGTTGAGCGGAACATGTTTATTTATAATTTTTTTAATTCGTGGTAATTTTTTCGAGCAAGATGGTCTCGAAATAATTAAAAAAGTTTCAAAACTTGGTTGCAAATTTAGAAAACATCTATACTGATGCATTTGCAAATTTGCAACCTTGTACGCGGTCCAGAACTTTATGCAATTTGCAAAATTATAAAAATCCAAAAATCATATTTTTGCTAGTTCCGGATCTCGTTCAAGGTTGCAAATTTGCAAATGCATCAAAATAGATATTTTAAGAATTTGCAACCAAGTTTCAAAACTTCTGTTACTATTTCGAAATCATCTTTCCCGAAAAACTGACCACGAACTAAAAAAATTATAAATAAACATGTTCCGGTCAACGTAAAAGATTGCAAATTTATAAAACTGTTCGGTATATTTCTTCGAAGTATCTGTCAAGTTTGCAAAACTTCTGAAATTTTTTTTGGTCAGTTTATCAAAGAAAAACGTTAATTTTGAATAAAAAAATGTTCCGTAGCCTTAAATTGGTTGCAAATTTGATACACGATATGGAATAATATATTTAATACTACCTACTCCAAGTTTGCAGAACTTTTGGAATCTTTTTCACAAGCATAAGGCAAAATTCAATGTTATTGCAATTTTAACAATGTTCCGGACTTCGGAAAAGGTTGCAAAATTCCATAGTTTGTTCCCGAACCTACATTAAAGTTTGAAAACTTTTGGAATTATTGTCATTGGATTACCTCAACTGACTGGCCTACTATATAATTTCTCATATAAAGTGAACAAGAAAAATTCTTCAATAATTTGAAATTATCGAACAATCTTCCAAGGTAGCTGGCTATATGTATTCTACGACGAGAATTGTACCCTCACAATCAAACAGTGAATTATAGAAAATGTCAAGTCACCACGACTCAATATCTGCATATAGCTTTTTTGATTTTATTAGATTTCCTCAGTGCAGCTTAATTAACTTGGAGTGAATTAACGTATTTCCTATTGTTTTTCAATACATATCGTGGCCGAACTAATATAAGGAAAACAAGTCATATCACCCCCGCCAAAGATATTGGGAACTAACAATTCACTATTTAGACCGGAAATGCAAAATTCCGTCGAGAGAATAAATACTTCATGACATGAAGGTGTCTACTCTTCAATAGTTGCGTATGGAATTCCAGCGCACACTAGCTTAGTGTTTAAAAACGCTGGACATACATATGAGAGCGCGCTCCGCAAATACTTGTTGCGATTATCGCAATATTCAACAAACAATTCAAGTAAAATAAACTAGTTGACCATAGTCAATTTCATATATTACTTGAAGTGAGCAAGGAAAATTATTCAATAATATAAAATAGTTATTTATGTACCAAGAACGTTATATAGATCCTTACGCCCGGAGGTTAATATTCGGTCCGAAGGCCTTTGGCCCGAGGGATGAATGTTGCCCGATTCATATACAATGTTGCACGTGGTGCATACAAATTTTACTTTTCACGAAACAATTATTTCATTATAATGAAATATCGATTTTAAAATCGGTTCATTGCTCCTATACATTCCATTTTCCTTCGCATAGTAGGCATGTCATTTGTTGATATTTTGACATTTGTGAATATTTTTGTCATCATATTTAGTGAATGTCATTGCTGCTTTCTTTGTGTAGTCTTATAGAAATAATGGAAATAAAAATTAATTTACCCAAGAATATCATAGAAAATACAGCCATAGCTGCGGATAATAATTCATGGCCGGAGAAATCAGAGTCGTATACGACAAGGATTATGAAGTATTCAATCAATGGAAGTTGCTTCATTTCTCCTCGTACAATGAGCGGGCGTTATGATCCATAATGCCCGCTCATAATGCCCGAGAGCATAATGAGTGTATTTATAGCAACCGTATCTAAGGTAAAATCAACAAATAATAAACAATTGAAAAATAAAATTATTTAGCAATCTTTCAAGAAAGCTGGTCAAATTTATTCCGTGTTTTGGAGTACATATAACCAGCCTCCTAGAAAGATGGTTCACTAATTTGGTATTATTTCAGAGTGGTCATTGTGTGTTTTTGTGATATATGAAAAAGAATATGGTCAGCTAGTATATTTTTCATGAATTGATGGCTATATAATTTTCTATCATAGAGATAGTTGAAGAACGGGCGAATGATAATGAGAAGTTATTGTAATTGTTGTCCACGTAGGCAAAAACTAACTATCAAACAATTACTGAATACAATTCCAACATGAACATTTTATTTATACACCACCGACTACATGTAACGTGAAACATATAACAATCAAATCATGAAAAACATACTAGTCGACCATGGTCAATTTCATACATTACATAAAGTGAACAAGGAAAATTCTTTAATAATTAAAAAAAAAAAATTATCAAACAACTTTCCAAGGAAGCTGGTTATACGTATTCAGCAACGCAAAATCTGCATTCACAATCGAACGGCGAATTATAGAAATTGTCAAGTCACCCCGACTCAAAATCTGCATACAGCTGTTCAGATCTTATTAGATCTCATCAGTGCAGCTTATTTGACTCGGAGTGAATTAACAAATACGGAGGTACGTGTTTAAGCGACGAATTTCTGCATTTTCAGTCTAAGCGGTAAATTGTTGTTTCCCAATATCTTTGGTGGGATGGCGCTCTGGAATGTTATGCATCCATTGTTACTGACCACGATTTGTATTGGGAAACAATTAGAAATTTGTTAATTCACTCCGAGTCAAATAAGCTGCACTGATGAGATCTAATAAGATCGAAACAGCTGTATGCAGATTTTGAGTCGGGGTGACTTGACAATTTCTATAATTCACCGTTCGATTGTGAATGCAGATTTTGCGTTGCTGAATACGTATAACCAGCTTCCTTGGAAAGTTGTTTGATAATTTTTTTTTAAAAATTATTAAAGATTTTTCCTTGTTCACTTTATGTAAACATATAACAATTTGTTCAGTAAACGTCCCAAAATCAATGTTGATTCATTCACTTCATATATATTCTATAGGAATTCCGATATAGGGGAAATAACTGAACTAACAGTGATATTTTTTACAGAGATTGAAATTGGCAGATGCATGCAGCGCTATACTAATATAAACAAAGTGAAAATGATTTTCACTGATAAGTTGTTGAATGCTTCAAATCTGTTGTGTGTACATTCGTTGCTAGCGATTTGTACCTCTCTTACGCAGGCCTATTCAGTTGCTTCTTCGATACTCTCGATGGAACTTTAAAATTCCAACTAAGTATATAATGCTGACTTTATGATCGAAGCGTGTCATACTAATTCGTGTTTTGTTATTTGTGTTCAATGGGATATGTGAATGAATGGGCCATCAGAAATTAGTGTACTTGCAATATTTTTTGGAGTACTGTTAAATTTCTTCAGCATTCGTTGTACCATTCTTGTGTTTTTAAAAGCTAATTCATAAAACTTGTTGCTATACATCATTGATATAATAATGGTAATAATAATGATAATAGTTATAATACAACAGCATCAAGACAGTTAAATACTATGTGAAACAAATAAAAATCGTTTTTAATTCTTTATGAACTCATCTATGAAATGAATTATTCTTTCCAGGAGTATCTTCTTCGCTCAATCTTCTCTGGCTGTTGATTTGAGTACGTCTTTTTATTCGAGATCTCATAATCCCATTAATCAACAACCTGCTGGTAAAATTTTCTCTTTTGATAAGGAATGGTAAGTTGGATCCTAGTTCTTGAGTTAGATCGGTGGAATAAGCAATTCGAATCACAAATGTCGAAGTTCTTGCTGATATGATTATTATGTTCACAAAAAACATCTGTACAACCGTCCAGATGCTGTTTCAAATTGAGGATCGCAGGAACCGCCTTTTTATGCAAAATCAAGAGGTCCTGAACATGTACTGACGCACTCCACAGGTGAATTCCGTATGTAGCAACCGAGTAGAATTTTGCGAATTAGGTAAGCAGAGATGCTTGTCTAGAAGACTCTTTATACATGATTGATATTAAATAGATTGCAATTGCAAAGTTTCTTATTCATATTTGTAATATGTAGCTTCCATTACAGGTATCTCTCCGTCCAAAGCCATTCCAAGCAGTTGAATGATAATATTCTTTTAACTTCTCACTTGTAGAAATTGTGTTTTGGATCATTACAGCTAAACCAGTTATTTAAAGTAAGGTGAGAATATGTTTTGATACGCTCAAGAATTCAAATAGTAGAGTTCTTAAATACAACCTGAATTTATCAGTCCCTAAATCCATGTAATTCATGTAAATGATAAACAGCAGAGGCTCACGTATTGAACACTGAGGGACATGATTGTCTACAAAATGCGCAAATAATGTTATATAACTTCTTCAAATACTTCGGATAGAACGGTTAGGATGAATATAAGACGATGAATCCATCTTATCCCATTTTTATGAATGCGTAAGACCTTCCCAAAATGAAAAATACATTGTGAGAGACATTTATTGAATATTTTCTAGAGAGGTGAAATTCAACTCAAGTGCTGTCTTTATCATATGTAGGTTCGAATATAGTAAATGATGGATTTAATTCGTTCGTTTAAGAAAATGAAACTAAATTTTTTGTATTAATTACTGTAAACTTTTAATTCACTCATCAGTTAATTAGGACTAAAATTGATCATTCAAGTGATTAGTGCATCGAATTTTCAAATGGAATGATTAATTGGTTTGTGGTGACAAAAAGTTACAAACGTCTACATCTTCATATTCTTTGCCAATCTTATATTTTAAATTTTTTAACTGCTTGAGCAGCAGAGTTCCGTCACTGGGAAAGTATTCTCCCCTTATTTTTTCTTATCTAAAAATTTGTACCCTCTACCTCAATCTGCAGCAGCTGTGAAGATGCGTAGAATCTCGATAACTAAGATGAATCGAAATGATTAAATACCTCTAAAAAAATGTTCTCTTACATAAAGTTCAAACTTCTAACTCAACTTAAAAAACTCCCGACAACTTTATCTTGAACATCCTCTCTTACAACAAATCAAAGCCAACCTGAATACCTATACTGTACCAAGAAGAGAAAATAATTTAGGTAGTCTGGATCCCATCACACATTCCTGAGAAAGAAGAGGCGGATGTTATGGCTCCCAATACTTTTTCGAACCCGGCGGCAAAAATCGTCAAAAAAACACTATACCAAGACGAAAATCTATGGAAAGAGACAATGACCACAAATAAGTTTTTCAAAATCAACCCTTAACTCAAACTACTCCGGAAAAACTTACACACCCGCATATTCTGAAGAAAGAGAGACCAAGACGCCGTGGGCGTGTAATATACACCTCTCTATTGAATATCTATTTGTCTGGCCACAATATCTCCAGGAAAGAATCAACCTCAAGCTTACTAGTGACATATCTGTGATTCTGATCAGTGATCAGACTTGAAGAGTGTCGTTCAGTATTTCAAAAATATCAATTAGTTGAATCAGATATAGTTATAATTATATTTCCACGTACCACCGCTAATGACCCAGAGAGGTTGATGCAGGTTGAATTAAAAAAAAACTAGAAAGATCCAGAGGCAGACTTTTGAATGTTTCAGCAGGTTTTCACTTTGAAAACCTGATTATTAAAATGGGTGCAATTAGGAAAGTTGGACCTATGATGCTTTATGATGCTTTGCACCAATAACTCAATTTCATATATCTCTTCATATATATATATATATATATATATATATATATATATATATATATATATATATATATATATATATATATATATATATATATATATATATATATATATATATATATATATATATATATATATATATATGTTATGTATTTCAGCGTTGTTTACAAGATATGCGCAATTTTGAAGCAGTAGGGTTCAAAGCTTGTAAATAGGTAGTTTCGTATGATATCTTGGATGGGATTGGCTCTTGTTCGAATTGGTTGGGGGGTTGTTTACTCGCAATTTTGAAGCAATAGGGTTGAAAAGTTGTAAATAGGTAGTTTTGTATGATATCTTGAATGGAATTTTTTTGGTTCGAATTGGTTGGGGGTTGAGCCCTCGAGGGAGAAAATAAATCTTGTTTACACGATAAAGGTCGCAATTTTGGAGTTATAGGGTTGAAAGTTTGTGAGTAGGTATTCTCGAAAGATATCTTAGATGGAATTGGTTTTGGTTCAAATTGGTTGGGGGGTTGACCCCCTTGGGGAAGAAATAAATTGTATTTACATGAAAAAAGACGTAATTTTGGAACAATAGGATTGAAAGTTTGTGAGTAGGTAGTTTCGTATGATATATTGGATAGGATTGGTTTTGGTAGGAATTGCTTGGGAAGAGGAAACAAATCTTGTTTAAACGATAAAAGGCGCAATTTTGAGATCATAGGGTTGAAACTTTGTATGAATGTAGTTTCTTTAGATATTTTTAATAGTATTTATTTCGATATGAATTGGTTGGGGGTCGGCCCCCCGGAGGAGGAAATAAATATTGTTTACACGATAGAGGGAGCAATTTCTGTTTTTTGGATTTGGTACGAAAATCATAATTGAATGAATTGATTTTTTAAACTGGATTTGTTTTGAAAACCAGCTTTTCTAATGTAGCTCGCTGCGATAGGGTTTTTTTCATAAATTTTTGTTAGCATTTTCTCCAAAAATCTTAATTTTTACTGAATTTATACAATTTTCGAACAACCCCACAACAACAACCTAAATTTCAGAGATATCAAAATCGAGTTCCAAGAAGTGTGAAATGAATTTAAAAACCACTACCGCACCCCACTATTGCATTTCGATGTAGTCCAATAGTTTATTATTTTCGAGGAAAATATGACTAAAAATTGGTATCCTATATACCACACACTGTATATATTCACTGGAATAAATCATTCAATATTGAAATAAAATCTCTTTTCACGCTTCGAAAGATTCAAAATATCGCATACAGGATTATAAATTTACGAATGTGGCGAACAAATCTGGCATTTTCACACGAATTCAGCCAAGAGTCACGTATTCGGCAAATATCTGAAATTTGAGTTGTGAAATTGCGGGCGCATATTGCACCCTGAATAAGATAGATAGTTCACGTGTTAATCCCCCGCAATGCCGCCATCATATATAGCGCCAGTGATAAATATCCCCAAGGGCAAGGCATTTAATACCGTCGTGTTACAATGATATAGTTTAGGGCTTGGGGTTGAAGCGCAAGAGTTTTGTAAGCTCGGTCTACACTGAAATTCTACTTATAGCGTCAAAAGCTTTTCTGAATGTGGAATTAAACAGCTAAAGAATCAACTTGTCGGGGAGATTAGTAGAGTGAAAATCCATGAAAAGGTCATTCAAAATAGGCATTTAGTATATCTCTGAAGCTTGAGAATATTATACCACATATTGAATTTAAGCTGAAGAGATGAAAATCTAACACAGCTATGAACCATTTACATATTATAACCAACAGTGGAATTATTCAGAGGAATTCATTATTGGTTTTATAAGCAATTGCAATTTTTAAAACTGTTAATATTCTAGGGCTTCTAATGAGTAAAATTTTCTTGTTTTTCTAGTTCAAACTATGAAGATTTTTTTCTTTCAATTTTTTTCATTTCGATAAATCATTTATTACAATTTCCATATGATAGTCCACAAATATACTCTTTGAAATAACTATATAATAATATTAATAGTCTCATTTTCATTAATGAAACTTCAATCATAGATTTTTCTCTAGTTTGATAAAATGATCAAATTATTCATCAAATTTTTTGCAGAATAAAGAAAAAAGATTGAGCAGCAGAACTTCATAACTCAGGACGTATTTTGTAATCATTTTTGTTGTTCGTTACGTACAAACTCCCAACTTCCTGAGTCTATCGAATTGGAAGGGCTGTGAAGATAAGGAAAACCTTAAAATCCACACAAAAAAATGAAATCTTCACATTCAAAGCACAGCGATTCAAGAAAATAGTTGCAACCTAAAAGGAACTCAATCCACGTACTAAATTTCAACTCTCGTACTGCAGAAACTGTGCAGGTGGGCAAACCGAAAGTAAATACCGCCAACATTTTTTTCTTCCCACCATTAACTCAATCCATGTACAAATTTTCAATCTTAAACTCAATATGGAGGTGTTTTGGAGTTTTCTACAGTTTTATACACATACAAAAATGCCCTAGAAGCAAGGGCGTACTCGGGATAAAAACTAGGGGGAAGCAACTCATTATGGTCGTTGTAAATTTAATCATGGAAAAGATGAATCCTTCCAAAATTTAAAGAAAATTATATATATATATATATATATATATATATATATATATATATATATATATATATATTTATATATATTATATATATATATATATATATATATATATATATATATATATATTATATATATATATATATAAATATATATATATATATATATATATATATATATATATATATATATATATATATATATATATATATATATATATATATATATATTAGCGCTTCATCAACTGTGTAAAATTTTTATTCTACTTGCATGTCTTACACTAGTAGTAGTACCTAAGATTTCACATTTTTTCCAAATTATTAGGAGTAATTTTTATCATGTATGAAGATGGTAAAAGCAGGTGTATTTTCATGTGAGAATCTAACATTTAATTCTGAATTTAAAGAATCAATTATATATATATATATATATATATATATATATATATAAATATATATATATATATATATATATATATATATATATATATATATATATATATATATATATATATATATATATATATATATAATATAATATATTTATATATATATATATATATATATATATATATATATATATATATATAATATATTATATATATATATATATATATATATATATATATTATATATATATATATATATATATATATAAATATATATGTTAAATACTGGGTTTGATTTACACAAATAAGAATAACTATTTAGACCAATTCCGTTTATTGCTCCATACGTTAACAACTTGTTCATACGTTCAAGCATACTCGACGACTCCCTTGTCTTGACTGTTCTCTCCTGCGCAGTAGTTTCCTACTGCTGCATTGGTAAGGCGCATGACTGCTTGTACCACTCGTCCGTCCTGACGTAACAAATGATGGGGTGCATAAAGGGGATGTATAGGGATACCGTTAACACGGCCATCCTGTGATTAGTGCGTCCTCGCACTGTGTCTATCTGTAAGCATCAAGTACGAAACAGAATTTTCGTTATGTCTAAATCAACTACATATAATTTTTTTTTTTTGATATCAAGTGGTATTGCCACTTCTACAACTTCATCCTATGTCAGTCAAAGCTTTCATAGAGTTTCACTCTACAATATAACATTTTCAATTCATAGCCACAAATTATGTAATATAATGGTACCTACTACCTTTAAAACCTACTGATATCTTCTGCTTACTTCAACTTATATCAGAGTTGTACTATATGATATAACATTTTCTATTCATTGCTGTAATGTAATGGTACCTACTACCTTTGAAACATACTGTTAGAGTTTTACTATATAATATAACCTTTAAAACATACTGTTACTACCCTTTTTAAACCTAGTGGTACTGCCACTATTTCATGTCTTGTGTGATCGCCACAAACATATAAGGCAACGTGAGATCGTCAAGTTCCTCTTTTCATTCAAGCGGAGTGGGATCGCCACCTCCTACTTTTTATAAATTATTTAATGGTTATTTGTAAATTATTTAATGTTTCATTTCATGTCTTGTGTGATCGCCACAAACATATAAGGCAACGTGAGATCGTCAAGTTCCTCTTTTTATTCAAACGGAGTGGGATCGCCACCTCCTACTTATTTTTATAAATTATTTAATGGTTATTTGTAAATTATTTAATGTTTCATTTCATGTCTTGTGTGATCGCCACAAACATATAAGGCAACGTGAGATCGTCAAGTTCCTCTTTTTATTCAAACGGAGTGGGATCACCACCTCCTACTTATTTTTATAAATTATTTAATGGTTATTTGTAAATTATATAATGTTTCATTTCATGTCTTGTGTGATCGCCACAAACATATAAGGCAACGTGAGATCGTCAAGTTCCTCTTTTTATTCAAACGGAGTGGGATCGCCATCTCCTACTTATTTTTATAAATTATTTAATGTTTCATTTCATGTCTTGTGTGATCGCCACAAACATATAAGGCAACGTGAGATCGTCAAGTTCCTCTTTTTATTCAAACGGAGTGGGATCGCCACCTCCTACTTATTTTTAAATTATTCAATGATACCTCATTTTGTTTTTAACCTAGTGGATTCACCACTTATCCATTTTTTTAAAATCTTTCACCATGCATGATATCGAAAAAAAAAGACAACAAAAATAAATGTAATACATCTGTATTACATTACATTCTATAAACCTCAGGTTGCATTGCAATCAACACATAACTAATAAATTATTCAAAACGGCAACAATAATAAATGTCATTCATCTATATTTCATTGCATTCAATGAACTTTAGGCGGCATTGCAATCATTCATATAAACAATAAATTATCCAAAACAAATCAACCAGCAAATCAATTAAATTCGACAAAAATCATAAAAGTATAAACATACAAATATCACTAATCTTACTCTTTGTTTATGTTGTGGCATGCCACGATGGTAATTACTCATGAGCTGCTATCCACTGTTTCTCATTTTATTTATGGCATCTGCAACATCCTTATTTGGGTCAATGTTATCAGTTGGTAGTGTGTCACCCAAAATCAGCTGTGTAGTTGCTAGTCTAGGTATCTTGTCATCGAAGTTGAAAATTATAAGCATAACACTCTCAAGTTGATTTATCTGAACAGGAACGCTATTCAAGTTCTTTATAGTAAACACTTTTTTCGATGGCAAGCTCGTTATTATGTAGTTCAAGCCCATCGCATTTTTCTCAATTCTAAGGCAAAGTCGTCTAATCACTTCCCATCATATAATAAGATCGATATCGCTTGGCATAACAATATCGGGAATAACCATAAAGTATATTTCTAGGGTCAGGGTCGGCAGTACAGCTATTAAATCACAACTCCCAATAGTGTAAACAACTTGCGTTCCGAGTGCCGAAAATGCATGTACTTTTTTTAATGGGTTTAATCTCACTGTTTAGTTTATGTCATGCTAAGAATTTCACTCCATGGTAAGTAATCATGGAATCTGCTGATGTCACGAAATGTCTGGTTACCGAACTAGGTCAGTGACTCACAATATCGGTTTTTAGCGTTCCTTTCTCGGGAAAATAAGTCATTACAGAAAGCTTTTGTCAGGGTCGAAGCTGGTTAGCTTAAATGATGTTAGCGCTAGTGTCGACATCAACGGCTGAGCAGTAATTCCATCTTTTCCAGATGTGCTAGGCGTTGGCGTATAACACGTCGACGTCGCCATCTTGGACTGACGACTCAATTCTAATAATTGTTGTTGGCTAGCTACCAAGTTAACTAAGGTTTCTTGACATTGTAATTAAGTTCGTTTTGGACTTACTGAACCGATATCTTTCTCATCAGCCACAACACTTTGCTCAGACACTTCACTGTCATAACGAATATGAGTTTCATCTTCCATTTTAACTATATAATATTAATGTTTATTCATGATCTTTTATGGCCACAGGGTAGAACACGGGATACATCCCACTTCTGATGTTAAATACTAGGGTAAATGTTAAATACTGGGTTTGATTTACACAAATAAGAATAACTATTTAGACCAATTCCGTTTATTGCTCCATACGTTAACAACTTGTTCATACGTTCAAGCATACTCGACGACTCCCTTGTCTTGACTGTTCTCTCGTGCGCAGTAGTTTCCTACTGCTGCATTGGTAAGGCGCATGACTGCTTGTACCACTCGTCCGTCCTGACGTAACAAATGATGGGGTGCATAAAGGGGATGTATAGGGATACCGTTAACATATATATATATATATATATATATATATATATATATATATATATATATATATATATATATATATATATATATATATATAGAGAGAGAGAGGGAGAGAGAGAAAGAGGGAGATATGAAATTGAGTTTTTGGTAGCAAGCATCATAAAAAGTAATGAAAAGAAAACTTATCTTGGTCCTAGGTCCAACTTTGCTAATCGCACCCATTTTAATAAGCAGGTTTTTAAACTGAAAACCTGATTAGATAGGAATCACCTGGAGAAATTGCACTGCACTAAATTTTTGTTAATAAAGACATTATTGTTCTTATTATCATTTTAAAATACTAGTACAATCTATTGATCTTATTAACAACTCAGATATATATTTGTGACACTCTCTATATGTGTGTTGTCTTGTATACACTTTCTGGTACGTATTTTATCTTCTTCTTTTTTCGTTATTTTTCTTGTAGAATGATTTGTGGTGCCATACGCAAAATAAATACTAGTACAAATTCTGATTAGGTGAAATTTTTTCATCAATTTTGACTGGCCTACACATATTCATTGAAAGATCGCGTAGAGATTTAAATATTTGATTGAGGATAAAATCCATTAGATCCAGTCGATAATTTTTTGAGGATGGAAAATTATAGTAAAACGCTGGCATTATTAAAATTCACAATTTATTTGAGATTCATTTGATGTTGAAAGTTTCCAAGTGCTATCAACCTTAAGATGCTGGGGTAGTACTTCGAATCGTTCTTCATGCCTTGAATTTTGAACATATTTAGAACATTTTCAGTTTCTATATTTCATTATTCTTATTAATTTTCATAGAGAATCAGTTTCAACAAATCCGAAATAAAAAACTACATAAATAATTGAAATTGTATGGTGTTTCATAAGAGATTCTCAATATGTTAGAACTACTCTCAATTATTGAGAAAATTCTCGCGCAAATGTTAGAATTCAGAATTTTTCAGCAGAAATTTGTTTTTTAAAAGTCATACAGGATAAAATAAGACCCATAGTTGCATTAAAACAAATTATATGCACAGATATAAATTATTTTCAAAAATTCAATGTAGAACAGCTTCTGTGTTTTCTGATATATTTATATACATATATATATATATATATATATATATATATATATATATATATATATATATATATATATATATTTATATATATATATATATATACCTATATATATATATATATATATATATATATATATATATTATATATATATATATATATTATATATATACCTATATATATATATATATATATATATATATATATATATATATATATATATATATTTATATATATATATATATATATATATATATATATATATATATATATATATATATTTATATATATATATATATATATATATATATATATATATACATATTTATAACTTTCAAGGTGATGGATGGGTATTTAAATTCTGATGAATTAAATTCTTCTTATAATTATTTAATTGTAATAAATAGCATTAGCTCTTCAAACGAACTTGTTTTATATTTCAGTAAATCGAGTAACTGCATATCTCTTTCAGTTAAAAACAAATCGAAATGGTCATTTCCAAATGATATTAGCGTAATATCATTTCGACCCTTCGATTTCGGTATAGTAAAAGGAGTCGTTAGCATGAAATGTCCTATTATTTTATGAAATATTGCAATTCTCGATTCTGATTTCCCCTGAGTCAAAGAAAATTCTGATTGATAAGGTCGATTTGCTTGGAATGGAAAGACTACAATGTGGCGTTTTCTTTATGTGCGATGTAGCATGAATTGACATCAGTTATTCGATGAAAATAAAAATTTATGAAAATAAAGAAAAAGTGGAAAGAACTCATTAGAAATATTTGAATTTCAATAATAGATTTTATAGTTAATATTATATACATGTACTCAACTATAAATATACCAAGTTATCCATTCTGGATAATATGTTCAATAAAGGATTTACTCTATTGATACAAATAAATTTTAAACTAATGAAAGTTCCTGAAAAATTTATAAAAAATACATTATATCTCCAAAATTCTGAATTCTCTCTTTTATTCGGATATATTGACAAGATCAATAATAAAGCGTAGTTTTATATGAATATATTCCTTTAAAATACAAAATTATCGCAAGAATGGTATGAAGAATTCTTTCACAGACATTTTGTACGACAAAGGTGAAAACTATATAATTCCACTTTATCAATAATATTAAATAAAATACGAGTGCTGTACAGTTGAAATTCACGACGCAATCCTTGGCGCAAACCCAAAAACAATTAATAAGGAAAATAAATAGTTGATGATCAACACTCTGAAGATATAAATTTTTTGAAAAACCTAAAAAAAAAATTATGATGGGGAGAAATCAATTTATAACTGAAAATGATGATGAACGTGAATAATGAGAGCAGTATTGATAGGCCCATTTACTGGTGTCCTAAATAACGATTCTTTATTGAACAATTTCTTTCAGTATTATATGGAAACTTTTACTTGTGAAATACAATTTAAAGACTTGAAACTTACAGCTACACGAATCATAAAAACGATTGCCAATATAGTTCACAATTCTAGACTACCAGACAGTCACATTTTACTATTTTGCAGAAAAAAAATGTAAGATGTTATATAAAATATGGAAACCTCGTTGAAAAAATTACAGAATTGTATAACACTATATTATGAAAAAATATTATATTAAGTAAAAAAGAATGAGTCACGTGTCTGGTAGAATTCTTTTCAAACTACCACTCTACCTGCTCGCTCAATAAATTAACCTACTGTATTATTCAGCTACATGCTTTTATGTCATTCAATTCGTACGTGAATTATGAAACAACCTGCTAGTTGCTTCAGGAATTTCAATTTTGTGCTTTACGGTCGTTTATTTCCTCATCAACGATTGATTACCAACAGTTCGTTAATTTATGCAAACTAAGCATAGTCTACATTAAATAGTTTTTATTATCAGTTAGATTCTAGTTTGATTTTAACGGTTACCATAACTGAATCTATGGCGCTGCGTTTCACCACACAGTGGCTTCACCCGATGATTAATATAAATTTTAGTAGTAAAAAGAAATAGTTACCAGAAGAAATTAAATAGTGGGGTTATGGGAAGGAAATCCATCCGAGATCTTTCACAATCAGATATGGAATATATTCAGCAGAGGGAATTATTTTTTCAATTAAGAGATCACCTGTAAATTTGAAAAAAACCGAAAGTTCAATTTCAATCCTCAACTATCTCTATGTATGGAAATCTCTATTTTCTGAATGATTTACATACAGGTCGTCATTTTTCTTCAAAGCTCTACTTTTGGCTGCATCTTGAATTTTCATTCATTAAAACTAACCTAACTTTCAATCACAAGTGTTAATTACCTCGAAGAATGTAATTTTCTTTTGTAAAATGTAAATAACACACCGTCATTCTCGGAGTTGTGTAATTCTTCTTCAGATGGATTTTCCATACCTTCTATTAATCAATCTTTTCCGTTTCTTCAAAGTGATTTTATCTCTATACAAAACATTTTTTCGGCTTCGGCAACCGATGACAGCTAACACTTGCATTTGTATATGCTTTTGAATTAAAACTTTTCACAGAACAGCACTCTCTAGACTTGCCTGATTTTAAGTTTCGCAAAATTTGCACTTTCCATTTTTCACCTTTTGCTACACAATTTTTGAAGAATCAGAAAATTGTACATGCAATTTCATATGTTTAGGTTGGAAATAAAAACTTCATCCATCTGGCCGCCAGAGTGAACCAGCTGGAATGTCAGATCCCATAATTATATGGTCCAAAAAATTCTCAATATTCCTCTATCATAGGCTAAATCTAGTGAAGAATTGAATACTATAAAGCAGATTGCTATCAATAATACAAATAATTTACAATTGATTGTTAATAGAAGAGTTTCAATTTAGCAATGAAGAAAGTTCACCGTTTTCCAAAGCTATTGACAAGAAACTAAAGATTCTAACTTACATCGGTACTTAACCCTAGAGAAAAACTGCCATCAAAAATGTTCACATTGTAACATCAATATCGCATACCGTACGTACTAACAACTCTTCAGCTCAATATATAAAGAACAAAATATCAGAAACGTGGTGTTTGTTACGGAATTCATTTCGGTAGAACAAATGAAAACTTCGGAAAAAGAATCGAAGAGCATACTCATGGTTTGAATATAATAAGATAGACATTCAGATACCCCAATCATTTATTGGAAGGTAATCATTCATTCAATATAAATTTCCATACTTTACATAGATCTCTTTATAAGAGTTAGAGAATTGAAAATGTATATTTGGGTACTCCTAAAAATTAACTGATATGAGAATACTGATAACCTATTGAACGAACAAGTAGATTCAAATCATTCCCCACCGCAGAATGTATTAAATATATAATGTAGATTGTAGAAGTTTACTCGGAGGGATTGCCTGCTGATCATCGACTACTTAATTTTTTGTAGTAATCACCTGCCTTAGGTTCTAAAAGTTATTTATGATACCAAAAATTTAGTATTTAGTTCTTTTTGATGAAGCCACCGTGTGGTGAATCACTGCATCATTGAATCAGTTAGAGTAAAGGTTAAAATCAGACATGTGTTTTTCTAATAATATTATGATGAAAATCGGTTGTTATAATTTATCTTTATAAATAAAAACAAAACTTTTTTTACCATGTTTATTATCACAAAATAGTTTAATAGACTGCCATTGCAATTTCAGTCATACGACAAGTCATCCGGCAGATTGAGTTTAGAACTAAAAAATATTTATCTATGATACAGGTAGTACGTATTGTTACGTTTCCAGGAACCAGGGTATTATAGATAAGGTCCTTCATCGAATATAAATCGAGTACAAGTTTATTAAAATAGGATTTTCAACTATAAACACAATTTAAAGTTTCTTACAAAACATGGTTTGTATATATTAAATAAAGGTGAATAAATCGAGTCAATCTGGTTATTCAGCAAGTCATCATTATGTTATTTCTAAATTATATACAAAATGCCGAATTGAATTATTTAGACTCATTGGAAATCTTCAAATTCAATCATAATACAAACGGTAATGTCTTACTGAACGACTAGATTGACTTGATTTATACCATAATGTTATTCGAAGAACTTTTAAATCATCAAATTGAAATTAAATAGTTATTTAATAAACTAGTTTATTAATGACAGCGATTAATGGTTGAGATATTTTAACGCGTGAGCGGAGCGAGCGCGTTAATAGTTCGAGACCATTAATCGCTACATTAATAAACGAGTTCATTACAAGATTTTTCTGTCGACCTCATCATGAATTGAGTATAAATTCTTAATTGAAATAAATTTTTATTTTGCATGACAGATACACTTGACATGATATAAATTTCTATGTTCATTTCGATATATTTATATTTATGCTCCCGATGGAACAATTGGAGAAATTCATAGATGGAATATTAGACATGTGACATTCTGAATAGTTAACATTACCTACAATATCCGATATGGAATATGTGGAACTGGTGGAAGCTGAAGTGTTATTTACTTTCGAACGATTATTGCATAAAATTTTTTCCGCAGTTTCTATTTTATTTTGTATAGAGTTAAATTTTTCGATCTGAATTATGAATTCCTTTTCTCTGTGGAATAACAGTACAGATACAGAATAATTCAACTATTCCGTGCTGAATACTTCTGTGTTTGGTTGCCCATGACAATCATACATTAAAATAGGAGAAGTTGCACATTAAAATGGGTCATCAATGATCAATTTCGTGAACGTAAAAGTTAGCTTTTATTTAGAGGTCGACGGAAAAAGTTATTTTCATAACCTGCCCTTCATTTATATTCTTTTAATGCCATCATCTCTAAAAACCCTACCAGAATTTAGTTTAAAAGTACTATCTGCATGAAAGACAAACATTTTTATTTAGTTCTAAGTATAGATCAAAATAGGTCGATTCGACTCAAATTATTATAAACCAGAATGTACCGTTTGTCCGTGAGAGGATTTGAATGTTTAGATTAAAAAATCACATTTCTGTACACTGTACAGAATTTAGTGACAAAAGTTCAATGAAATTTGACAAAAACGTTTTTTAATGAATTACTCTTCTTACGGTAATCAAGGAAACTGTAAAAGGAGTAAAATCACCCTCATACCCTGATTTTTTTTTTCGAAACCTTCTTAGGAGTAGTAATACGGTTCTCAAAGTTTTCAATCGAGAAGACTGATTAATAATCTTCATTTTGAAACTCTTGTAATATGTCGCATAGTTTCGAAGGAAACAAATTTTGTCTTAAATAGTACAACAAATAAAATTGTGATACAAACTTCAGTTGGCAGTGAAAACAAAGGCAAAACGCTTTTTTATAGTAAATGTTCAATATGACGGCCACTTCCATCATTACAAAGGCACATTCAACATAAAAAATTGAAATGCAACCTTCTTAAATTGTGGTTTTTTATGTAAACTTTCAACTCTTCTCAAGAATAAACGGTACATTGGTCCAATCGAATTATTTTGAACTCCACTACACGTGGTAGATCTGTGTACCAGCAATTTTTTACACCCTATATATATACATATATATATATATATATATATATATATATATATATATATATATATATATATATATATATATATATATATATATATATATATATATATATATATTCAATTTATTACTTTATGATTAGTAACATAGTAAAATCAAGTTTTGTTTTTGTGCATAAAATTGTTATTGATTTCAAACAAGTAACGGCCCCATCATTATAAAAAATTATTTTATTTTTTCAAATATTTTGCTGACCCGAAATTTCTCTTTTAAATGAACAATTCTGAAAAATTTTTATAACAACACATTATGCAGAATCTTCAATATGAATGTTTTCGTTATTTAATATTAAAATTTTACTTGTAAAATAATTTCTTGCATCACATCAAAATAAAGGTTTGTAATTTTATGCAAAGTTGTAATCTAGAAGTTTCAAATGAAATAATTAATTTCGTATTGACATAGAAACTGTAAACAACCTTGTTATGTTCGATAGTCTCATTTGCATCAGATTGCAATTCGGTCGACATTCGTACTCAACAGCGTCCAGCTGTTCGATGGAATTTCGTTATGGCAGATTGATGACAACTAGTGCTTCACATCCAAAACATTTCGAATAGTCGCTTGATTTCGAACGATGAATTGGACGGAATTTCAACTAGGCTGCGTCAGTATGTTATAAAGACATATCGACTTGATTTTATTGATTCATTATGACTCATTGAAATAAACAATCCACTTAACGCAGGCTATTGCTATTTTGCAGGGTTGTATGAATATCAGCTATTCAGGGAATAGACTTTGATTGGAAAATATGTGGATAATAAAATTAAGAAACTCTTTTGCAGCGAGCTCAATTAGAAAAGCAGGTTTTCGAAACGTATATAGTTTAAAAAAACTATTTATTCGATTATGATTTTTGTTCCAAATCCAAACAACAAAAATCGCGCCCTCTACCGTGTAAACAATATGTATTTCCTCCTCCGGGGGGTCAACCCCCCTACCAATTCATATCGAAATAAATACCATCCAAGATATCATACGAAACTACCTACATATAAACCCTATGGTCTCAAAATTGCGCTTTCTATCGTGTGGAAAAGATTTATTTCTTCTCCTGGGGGGTCAACCCCCCGAGCAATTTCTACCAAAACCAATCCCATCTAATATATCATACGAAACTACCTACTCACAAACTTTCAATCCTATTGCTCTAACATTACGCCTTTAACATGTAAACATTATATATTTCTTCCCCCAGGAGGTAAATCACAACCAATTTTAACCAAAACCAATACCATCCAAGATATCTTTCGAAAATACCTACTTACAAACTCTCAACCCTATTACTCCAAAATTGCGAGCTTTATCGTGTGAAAAAGATTCATTTCTTTCCACAGGTGGTCAACCCCCCCCAACCAATTCGAACCAAAAATAATCCCACTCTCTCGGTGGATTGCCATTGCCTTCCGAGAGGTGGCTCCGCATAAATTCGTTGGTTCGGCCGGGATTCGATCCATCGACCATCTGTTCAGTAAACGCACTGACCACTGAACTACGGAGCCACAGATAGAGTTACAGGTTATGAATTCTAAAATATCCCCGCATTTCGCATTTAGCCCCGTTCTACGGTATATATATTATATATATATATATATGTATATATATATATATATATATATATATATATATATATATATATATATATATATATATACAGCGAGATAAATTGTCAAAATATTGCTTTACACCAAATTTACTTATTAATCAATCAACAGCATTTACACATAAGCGATACCATAACAAGTGTGGTAGCGCCGTCGAGATATCGCATAAAAACGCGATATTTTCTACTGAATTTACCATTTTATTCGATAATGCAAATCTGGAGATACACCTAGATGTTTTTCTACGTTCATGAGGTTCAGTGGTTCAACCAATTAATTAGTTAGGAAATGTACAATGTGTACAAGCCCATTGGCCGTTCGGAACAGCTATAAACTGTAGGTCCCTAGTGAATAAAAAAGAAGGAAGAAAATGCCAATTTATGTATTAAGCCTTCCCTTTTTCAACTCTTCTATTGTGATTAAGTAGACTTCTGCGTCTTCCTTCCAGGACTCTCTTTCAAATACTAATGAGGGTCGTTTCAACGCTGCACTGAATATTTTAGATGGTGTGTGAAAAACTAATGCTACCTATAATGCGACCATTTACCGCGCGCTTTATATGGCAATTATGTGAAAATGCCCTGATCCTTATTATGTTTCTGAATAATATTACTGATCCGAAACACTATGTTAACATTGTGCCTCAAAAGAAATGATTCGAGCCTTGTGTTGGGTGTTCTAATATATTAAAACGATGAATAAAAACGAAACTTAAATTTACTAAGTTTATTAACACAAATATACTTTAAAAAATATAAAACTGCTATTACAATTTCGGTACTAGACCATCATCGGGCAGATTCAGTTAAGAACTGAATACATAATTATAAATTTGACGCATACGGGTGGGGAAGAATTATTACAGGGACTTAAATAGACAAGAGCAACATATTTCTAGAAGGGCTAATCGAAGTGAGTTTCCCAAATTGGTACAATAAAATGTTCTAAGAAAATCATTATTGTTTGAATACAATGAATATAGGAGAATATATCAAGTCAATCTAGTTGTTCCGCAAGATATCACCTTTTGCACTACGACTGAATTTAAAAATTTCCAATGATTTTAGGTCTGCTGGTTTGGTCCCATTCGGTAATTTGTGCATAATGTGAAAGTTATCTATTTGTGGAAGCGTGTGGTGGTTTCCACGGCGATGATTCGAAATTGTTGAATCCGTTTTATTTTTCAAAAAAGATTGTTGGTGTTCTTTGAATCTTGTCTTGAACGATCGATCAGTCAGACCTATATACATTCCTTTTCAGGACAAATCAACTTGTAAACTCCAGAACTTGGTATTGAAAAAAAATCCTGAGAGTTGTTCCATCAACTATATTAAAACGATATTTCGATTTTTTTTTGAACGGTTTCTTGAACCAAGTTAGGAGTAGCATATTTTTATAATTTCTAATTTATGATTAATATTCATAGCGATATGGTTAATAATACCTGCTTCTTTGTTGACATCAACTTCAATTGTTATTACACATCACAAGCTACAAGTTTTCACTTTGTGATATCATTTCAAATTTGATTTACAGACGCTGCGCACAAAAATGTCGATATAAATTCATGTGGACTGTTTGCAAAGATGTTACAAGTAAAAACAATGTAAAATTGAGTTAAGTAGTCATCAAATAATATGAACGGGACGAATTCAGTTCTGATAGACCTCTCCATCCCTCAGTTATCCAATTATTAGGGGCAAGCCAGAGGCAATTATACGAAATTCTATAGAGGATGAACTGGTAAACACATTACAGAATGTAGAAGAAGGAAGAGACAAATTCAAGTTAGTTTCGAACTCATTATAAAGGAACTTGATACTCAAGATTGAGATAGATCTAATTTCATTACCTGAAAGAACAAATGACCACAAGCATAAAACTTTCAATTAACAAACTATGAGACAAGAATCTAAACTAAACTCCTTAGAACAAAATAGTTCACAAGCTTGAATGATTTCCGCAAACGAATTTATTTTTCAAGAATTTTTTTCTCGAATATTCTGTTGATTACTTTCATACTCTGATAATGAAGATTTTCTTCATTTTTTATGAGAAACCAAAAAAATCTTTGATGAAAATACGATGATGAATAACAATTTTACCATTGGATCAGAACTTATTACTTTCTGAATTTTCATTATGAATGTCATCACATTCAAATTAATGATATAAAATAACATTTTTGGATTCATTATTAATAGTTTATATCTGTATGTTATCCAGCACCTATCTTACATTTTATTTATTCAAAATTCATTTCCAATAAAGTTTTATGCCTACATTATAAATATAATTCTAAGTTATGACACTTGGGACGATATATATATATATATATATATATATATATATATATATATATATATATATATATATATATATATATATATATATATATATATATATATATATATATATATATATATTAAAAAAATTAAATAATAAGAAAACAACTTGTCTAAAAACCACAAAATGAAAATAACTTTTTATTCGACTAGTTTCGCCTGTTACAGCATTATCAAGACTGAATACATAATTGCAAAGACATCGCTTGAAAATATATAAGTATTTCGGTTCGGTACCTGGGGGTGGTAAAATGTAATCGATGGGTCCAAGTTATCAGAGATTTAACAGTGGGGAGTGGTTTAAGTCTAACTGGTCATTAAGAAGAATGTAATTATGGGATTTTTGGATCTTGTTTATTTCCATGGCTTCCAGGAAGTTCATTATCATACCTTTATCACAGTAATGAAGAATTTTTGGTTTGAAAGAGGATGAGATGTTATGTTTTTTTGACTCTAGATGTTCCCTAAATGCCGATTGTCCGTTTTTTAGATGTTCTTTTAGCCTGGTTTCAAAACATCTCCCGGTCTGACCTATATATGTTGAATTACATTCTTCACAGTCCATTCTATAAATTCCTCTTCTCTTCATTGGATCGACTTTTGACATTTTGTTATTAAAAATCATTCTATCTAATCTGCTGTGACTCGAAAAAGCAGTATTCAAATTATTATTTTTAAAGAATTGAATGATCTTTGAAGAGGGGATGTGCGTATAAGGGATGCTCACAAACTTTTGTACATTCTTGTTATTGCAGTATGGTCCATATAATTTCAAATTGATAAAATGTTTCTCTTTTTTCGAAATTAAACTATTTATTATTTTTAGTGGAAAATCATTATTAATACCTATCGCGCGAATCACATCAATTTCTACCATAAGGTCTTGTTTTGATAAAGGAACCGAAAAAGCCCTGTGAATCATTGAGTTAAGAGCCGCGAGTCGATGGCTAATTGGACTGAAAGAATTATAACTTATGATGGCGTCTGAGAAAGTAGGTTTCCTGAATATTCTATATGAAAATTTATCCTGTTGTTTCGATATTGTTAGGTCGAGAAAATTTAACGAATTATTTTGTTCTGTTTCTACTGTGAACTTGATCTTATCATGTATTGAATTTAGATATGTTAGGTATAATTTAATTTGTCGGTCTGTCCCATTGAATCCAACCAAGATATCAACTCATTATCAAGACTGATAATGTCTTGATAATGAGTTCATAGCTCGAAACATTTCGACTTTTTATTACTGCTAAATACAGTATCTAAATATTTTTTATATTGTGAAACATAAGCCAAGTGTTTTTATTTTAAAGTTTATATATATATATATATATATATATATATATATATATATATATATATATATATATATATATATATATATATATATTATATAGATCGAGATATATATATATATATATATATATATATATATATATATATATATATATATATATATATATATATATATATATATATATATATAAATTTATATATATATATATATATATATATATATTCGAAATTAGTAGGCAAGTTGCCTAAATGGCCTTGACTTGAGTCATCAGCCGACAATTTGGTCTTATCGAGTTTAGAAAACACAAAGTGAACAACGTTTCTTACAGCTTCAACCCTAAGAATTGATAAAATCAAGCAGGACTTCATAAACATTTATGTTTTCAAGTGACATGAGGATAGTATACGTTGTTGAAATCTCAAGATTTGATTCAAATGCGAAAATAGCACATTTCCATGGGGGTGGTAATTGTCAGAGTAATGACATTTCGTAACTTGTACTTCATTCTTTTGAGCTTTTCTTGCAGCTAAGTCAACTTTCTCGCTTTATGGAACTATTCAAGTACTACATGTGCTTTTACTAACATGAATTGAACATGAATGTGATTTTGAAAGACGTTGAAATAATTTTATGTATAAATGAGAAAAGGTTATCCAAGAGAAAGGAGGGCAGATCAAATGTCTGATAGAATGAGAATTTATTTTTAGGATAAAAGTTGAGTAGTTAAGATGCTACACATTAATATTATGAATATACATCAATAGTAAGATTCGAATAACACATTTATTCGAATAGAATAATCCTCAAATGAATTGAGCAAGAAAATTATTCGAATTATTTTTTGAGAATAATACAAGAAATCATATAACTGTTTTTGATGTAACGCAGCTTTTGAATTTCATTGCACGTAATTTCTATTTCCTACTGATTATTATAAAAGGTTTTCATTCTAGAAAGTTTAAAATGAAAATTCTTATCGCAACAATACACTTTTCCATGAAAATTGTGCAATAAGACCTTGACGGAAATTGAATTCCTCTATAAACGAGTTGAATTGGAAATTTAATGTATTACAAAATCACTGTGGAAACGGCTACATTCATAATTTCAATCAGTAACATCAAAAGAAAATGCTTCGAGCAAAATTTCATTATGTATAGGTTTGGCTTGTTCAGAAGAAGTTCATTCGGGACAAAGACTGCGAATTATTCCGAAGTGTTGTATAAAGCCCTTTTAATTTCCATTTAATAAGCAAATTTTCCTAGGAGATTTTATAAGGACTCCAACTAACTATGAAGTCTATATCTACAGGCTGGGGTTATAACACCACATTGAATTAAATGAATGTTCAATAACTACTTTATTTTCTTGTTTTCCCCAATCATGACTCGATAATGATGAAAAATATGTTAAAAATACATGAGAAGGAGATATGCCCTTTTAGTAGGAGAGCCAACGACACTAAACCTAGTTCGATAAGACTACCAGATGATATATTTATAATTAGTCACGTCATTAATAGGGGAACACGAAATGGCGATGCTGCAATGCAAAAAACCTGGCTACGTCATAAAAAAAATAAAATTCTTTTTAAAAAAATCAGGTTTCTAGTATGATAAGACTCCCAATTTTTATTTGTTCCTCGAAATAGGAGAGTGATAGAACTATACGATAATGCAGTTGCAAGCCCCCCTGATTGGCCTAATCAGTGGCAGCAGCATGATATACGACGCCTCGTATCTAGGTATCTAGTATGATCGATCTCCTCTAAAAACCCAAGCTCATCCGAAAGGTCATCAATTTCTGTGTAAGAAACACCACTGCTGCATTTTCCAAACAGTAGAGAAAGTGGATGCTGCAAACATTGAAGCTCGCACTCCGTGCGGCTGCATTCGGTGTTTCAATTTAGTTTTGTCAGCAAGCGACCGGTTTCTTCCGATTTTTACCGGTTGAATACGCGTCCCACGTTCACATATGAATAATTTTACGTGTCGTTGATTGTTTAAACAAATTGAATCGGCAAATTTTATGTGATTTTATTCGATTTTTCGGCCATTTTCACTGTGTTGATTGTTTAAACAAATAATTTTGAATGAGTATGAACGTGAAATGGTGTTTTTAAATTTGGGTGCGGGCAATGAAGAACGAAGATTGGTTTTTCTAATAATTTGATCATTTTATCAATATATTTTTTTTACAAGTATGACAATATGATGTGTCAAGAACATGAGGTGTGAAAAAACTTGTAGCGTGTCGACTATATTTTCGTCTTCCAAATTCGTGCGATCGTTTAGAGACGCGAAAACCTTCTGCAATCATTCATTTTTTCTAATATTTTATACGGTCTCACTTTGCCTTTTTGAAAAAACGTCGCTGTATAATGGTCCAGTTCTTCCTGGTCTTTCCGTTGCAAAACAGAGAATTTTCTGTAGCACCCATAATGATAACTATAATTCTCACTATTCTCACGGCTTAGTGGCGAGTCGCCGTATTCAAGAAATTTTTTTTTCGAAACGCAATAATTGACAAACATTTATTTAACGTACGTTCATCAAATTCAGACAAGTAACAAGTTTTTTTTTGCAAACGAAACAACGCATTTTGTAATACCGACAGCGAAAAGACCGAACGTTACTGACGTTTTCCACAACAAGACTGAGCAGGTATAAACTCTAGGCCAGTGTTACCTTCTTTGAAAAATATTTGCTCCTAAACCTTACGTCAAAAACCCCAGTCATAGATCTGCATGCAAGATGTGAAATTTTCTTAGCAAGATTATTTTTTACAATAATTTTTATGAATGAAAGTATTTATATAGTCACAAAATCTCCATTCATTTTACATCAAAAAAAATGTTTATTATCTATATAATACAAATTTATAAATACAATTCAACTAATTGGATTCACAACATTACTTTTTGGAGAAATTACTTAATAATAAATTACTTAATGTTAAAATTCTATTGAATAATTATTATAACGATATATTTATTTTATGAATACAATACAAATGAAAATGGCTGAAAAATCGAATAATATCACAACAAATTTGCCGATTTAATTTGTTTAAACAATCAACGACACGCAAAATTATTCACATGTGAACGTGGGACGCGTATTCAACCGGTAAAAATCGGAAGGAACCGGTCGCTTGCTGACAAAACTAAATTGAAACGCCGAATGCAGCCGCGCGGAGGGCGAGCTTCAATGGCTGCAGCAACCAATTTCTCTACTGTTTGGAAAATGCAGCAGTGGTGTTTCTTACACAGAAATTGATGACCTTTCGGATGAGCTTGGGTTTTTTGAGCAGATCGATCATACTAGATACTTAGATACGAGGCGTCGTATATCATGCTGCTGCCACTGATTAGGCCAATCAGGGGAGCTTGCAGCAATGCATTATAGTATAGTTCTATCACTCTCCTATTTCGAGGAACAAATAAAAATTGGGAGTCTTATCATACATACTAGAAGCCTGATTTTTTTTTTAAATTTTATTTTTTTTCATGACGTAGCCAGGTTTTTTTCATTGCAGCATCGCCATTTCGTGTTCCCCTATTAATGACGTGACTAATTATAAATATATCATCTGGTAGTCTTATCGAACTAGGTTTAGTGTCGTGGGCTCTTAGACTATTTCCACACACCCAACTTTCGTGCAATATTGGCTCCATAAACTATGGAAATCTTCATCATGAATGGAATAAAAGAGGGAAATCACTGAATCTCAGGGACATAAAAAATACCCAAGAGCACGGTGGGAATTGAACCGATGAACTGCGGTATCTAGCCCAAATGATAGAACTCTACAGCTAAGACACTTATGCCCGATTTCACTAACGAGATGTAAGGAAGTTCCTAACTAAGTAATTCCTACGATAGGAAATACCTAAATCCGATACTTACCTAAATCGGATTTCACCAACCTAAGAAATTCTTAGCTAAGAAATACCTTGTTAAAAACTTGATTCGGAAAGTTTTGTACATATAATTGGTACCACTGTTCAATACTAGACCGTAAATTTGAAAAAGGATAGTAAGAAGAGAAAAAATGATAGAAATATAATAATTTTATTATATCAATTTGAGGTTAAGCATTTCCTGAATACTCTAGGCAGACCTAACGTTAGGTATTTCCTATCGTCCTTAGGCATTACTCAACGCGTGGTGAAACGCAAATTGCACTTAGAAATTCCTAAATCCGATTCAAGTATTGCCTAACTTTAGGAATTAGTTGGTAAATAAGTGAAATATTACGATTGAAGGTGAATATAATATAAATATGAATTGAATTGAATTGAAATCGGGCACAAGCCTCCACAAATTTACTTAATTTAGAAATTGTTGACACATTGGTAAAAACGTGTATCTATTTAATAATACTCTTATTACCAAAGTTGCATAAACAATATAAAATTAAATGCATAATTTCGAATCTTGGGCTTCTATCAGCCACTAATTATATAATTTCAAATAGAATTTGCATAAAATTTGTTTTTTTCTTGATACATGAATTCATTTTAAGATTCATTTCTTACACGCTTTATATCATTTAAACATTTAAACTTTATATCATCTAAACAGTGTATTCAACACTGGTCGTGTCACACAAAGTGCTTTTCTCCGAATAGAACATGCTATTTTTTCCACAAAAGGTGTTCAAACGATAGAATTGAGATAATATTTTTAAAAAGGTTTAGATGTAAAAGTGTTTATTTTCACATTCGATTAGGTGTAACTTATATATTTTAATAACATAAAATTCTCCCTGATTCTTTCAAAATTGCATGTCCTGGTAGATATAATAATTGTACGTGTATCACAGTTTTACATGGTTATATTAGTTAGCTTATTGTATACGAGTACCTACCTATCTACTTTGTTAGATGTATAGTACCATATCACATTTTAAAATGTTGTTTTAGTTTAACTAAAAAGTATACATAATTTTTGGTGTTCTATATAAATTTATATATAACTGATTATAACGGTTTATTGTTTTACTTAATGGATTATTAATGCCAATAATACTTGGAGCAAGTTTTTTAAAAATTATGCTGTATTCTTGTGAAAACTAAATGAACAGCTCTATAAATAATTATAGCTGTTATTGAACCAATCTTACCCAACTGACATAAACCTAGTTCTCATGTTCAGTCATATAAAAAAAGTATCTTCAAGGCTATCATATATCTAAATTAAGGTGGAAAAAAGCACCATATATATCAATATAAGGATATGAGCAGTTTAACAGTAGATATTAGAAATTCTACAACTTCTCCCTTGTAGCTTTAGATTCGATTGAGCGAAACTGATACAGATATTTAGAAAAAAATTAAGGAAATCTACTCAAAATCGCGGTAATACCACGTTTTTCAATATCTGCAATAGACATATTGAGATAACAGGGAAACAAGAAAAACTGAAAATGGTTTTTATAATTATGATACCTCTGAAGCTGACATTTTAATAACCTGTACTCGAAAAATTAATTGAAAAATGTCGAATCAAGATTATGATATCAATTCCATTTGATCTAGAATCTGCCTTTCAGGATTTTATTTTCATAAATAGCTGATATTTGCCGTAAAGTGATGAGAATTTTCATCAACGAATAAAAAACAAATTTTTAAATATCACGTAAGCAAATTTGAGACCAATATTTCATAAAACGTATCACTAATTCAAAACACTATATCCAGTATTTTTGCATTAGTCCCAATATAAAATTTCGCTGTACATAGCATGTGTTTTAATTCATAGAAATAATAAATTCAGTACCTTATGAAAATAGACATTCAGGTAAGTATTTATGAAAATTTATCAATTGAACTGATTGTACATTTGCTACTATCACAAGTCAAATAAATGGTAAAATTTGAAAATAATCTATTATTCTGATAATAATCTCTACTGTATGGGATTTATTGAAAATTCAGTCATAAAACTTGATAATCTAAGGTCCTGTTCAGATTTTTTCATGAAAACAAAGCGATATATATTTCAAATTTGTCTTTTATACTTCATAGAACCGAAAATATCGTAGAATATCAGAGTCACAAAAAATTATAGAGAAACAAAGGCCCAATTGGCCATAAATTTTTTTCACATATTTGATGAACCGATCTGTTCGCTTAGTATATTTACCTCCTGTGAATCAAAAGCATAATTTTTTGATATCATTAGGGATACTTGTTCTTGAACTTTCTTATGAATGTGGGTTAATCAGTTAATGATCTAGGAGATCTACTTTTTAATTTGAGTATGAGGTTTCGAAATAAACATTATTCTATTGGATTCATTCCGAATACCGAAATGCGCGAATACGGATTCTTCTTCTGAGTGTGCCTATCCGTTCCGGATGCTGGCGACAAGCAAGGCAATTCGAACTTTACTGGCTGCTGCTCTAAACAGTCCTCGTGTAGATAGAGAGAACCAAGCTCTAAGGTTTCTCAACCAGGAGATTCTGCGTCTTCCAGGTCTTCTTCTACCAAGAACCTTTCCCTGGAGTATTACTTGTAGCAGGCCGTATCTCTTTTGGTTCCTCATTATGTGTCCGAAATATTCTAATTTGCGCACCTTAATTATGTTCACTAATTCGGTCTCTTTTTGAAGCATTTCTAGAACTGTACTATTGGAAACGTGATCAACCCAAGAAATTCTAAGGATTCGTCTGTATAGCCACATCTCAAAGGCCTCAAGTTTTTTTGTGGGCGCTTCCGTCAAGGTCCAGGACTCGGCACCATACAGGAACACTGACCAGACATAGCACTTAAGCACTTAAGCAGTCTCAGTTTCGTGCGCAAATTAAGGTCTCTGCTTCGAAATAGATTTCCCATTTTAACGAAAGTGGCCCTTGCTTTTTCTATGCGGCATTTTATTTCTACAGAATGATCCCATTGCTCATTGATCGTTGTACCCAAATATGTGTAACTAGTTACTCTTTCAATTTGTTGGTTATTAATCAACAGTTGGCCGGGCTGTATGTTGTGTTTACTAATTACCCTAAATTTGGTTTTCTTGGTATTAAGAGATAATTCGTATTCAGAGCTAGCGTCAACCACACGATTCATCAATTCCTGGAGACCCTCTAGAGAATCAGCGAACACAACGGTATCGTCCGCGTAACGTATGTTGTTTAGTCTCTCTCCATCAATTAACACTCCAGCGTCTGTGTTTTCTAGTGCCATGCTGAATATATGCTCTGAGTACAGATTAAATAAAGTGAGCGACAAAACACATCCCTGTTTAACACCGCGTCTTATATTTATATCCTCTGAGTAATCACCCTCGACTCTGATATTTGCTGTTTGGTGCCAGTACAGATTTATTATAAGACGTAAATCCTTCTCGTCGATGCCGATTGTTCTTAGAGCCTCTATCATTTTATTATGCTGGACTTTATCGAAGGCCTTTCGATAGTCTATCAGACAGATGTACACGTCACAGCCAACATCGCTACAGCGCTGAAACAGAACCTGAATTGCGAATAGAGCTTCTCTAGTACCCAGAGCTTCTCTAAACCCGAATTGTGTGTTCGATATATTTTCCTCGCATTTGTTATATATTCGTTTATGGATTATTATCAGAAACAATTTGAGGAGGTGGCTCATGAGGCTAATTAGCCTGTAATCTTCGCATTGTTTGGCACTGACTTTTTTTTTGTATAGGAATAAATGTGAACTTCAACCAGTCTCGAGGAATATCTCCGTTGTCGTAAATATGGTTAAAATGATGATTTTGATTTGACAAATAACTTTTTAGATCTATATATATATATATATATATATATATATATATATATATATATATATATATATATATATATATATATATATATATATATATATATATATATATATATATATATATATATATATATATATATATATATATATATATATATATATATATATATATATATATATATATATATATATATATATATATATATATATATATATATATATATATATATATATATATATATATATATATATATATAAAATCTCTTGATAATTATTAGCAATAACAGGCTTGTTGAATCTTAAAAAACTCGATTTTATTGAAAAGTTGACGTTTCGCCACGACATTCGTGGCTTTATCAAAACTTTTGAGAAAAAATTGAAATTTCTTTGACATTTATTGATTTGAAAAATTTCTATAGAAACAGACTACTGTTTCACTAAAATTTTTTTCGGCTGTGGCCGTTCTTTGCTGTTTATTACGTGCTATTCAGTCCAATATTAACATTCAAATTTGTTATTATTAGATGGTAAGGGAAACCACAGAAACCTTTACCCACGTAATGTTCGAAATAGGTTCAAATTATTTTGATTTTGAAGAGTCAAAGAATAATAATAATAGGGTACTATTTACCTTTTTTTCAAAAATTTCTCATTGCGGCTGTGGCCGTCTTCAGTTATTAATTACGTGCTATTCAGTCGAATATCAACAGACAGGTCCGTTGATATTAGATGGGAAGGGAACCACAGAAACCTTCACCCACGTAATGTACAAAATAGGTTTAAAATATTTGATTGTTGTCTTTAAAAAGACATTACTTGTGATTTTGGAGATCAAATGTTCTAAACTATATTTTCTTTCCAGAAAAATTGAAAATTCTAGATGTTTAGATTTTGTCTAAGAAGATGAGTTGTTGTGGTTAGAATTTGTTTGTTGAATTAAATCTGCGTATATTGAACTTAAATGTTTGATATCTGTTCTATCATTTACGACTTCATTTAAATTTTTTTGGATATGTAACATTTCTAAAATTTCTCTGCGTTTTTGATCTTTTTCTATTTCTAAAATTTTTGTGCTATTAAAGTTGAAAGTATGATTCTCATTGTTTTTATGTTTTATTAGTGCTGTGGTTTGTGTTCTGGTATATTTGTGTGCTTTTAATCTTTCTTCTAAATTTTGAAAAGTTTGTCCTATATATGTATTACAATTATTACAGGGTATACTATAAACAACATGAGATTTTTGCAGAAGAGGTGTTTTACTTTTTAATTTAGAATATATTTGTTTAATTTGATTTTGTGCGGTATGGGCTACTTTAATATCGTGTGGATTTAAAATTTGTGAAATTTTATTACTTAAATGAGGAATATATGGAAGAGGAATATATTTTTTGTTTATATTTTCTTTTTTTGATGTTTCTAATGTGTTGTACAGTTTATGAATTCTATTTTTAGTGATTTTCTGTATAAGTTTTATTGGATAATCGTTTTTTATCAGTAATTTATGGACATCTTGTAATGTTTCATGTCTGTGTGTAGGTGAAGTAAGTTTAAGTGCTTTGTCTATATATCCGATTATTAAACTCTTTTTTTGTGACAAATGATGTGTACTGTTGTAGTTCAATGTTCTTTGTGAAAAAATTTCTTTCCTATGCCATTTTGTGATAATTTCATTGTTTTTGTGCATGAGAGTAATATCAAGAAAATTTAATGTATTGTTCGTTTCTTTTTCTAGAGTAAATTGTAATTTTCTATTAAAGTCGTTGAATTTTTTGAGAATATCATCAATAAAATCTTCTGATGTTATTATAAGGCAATCATCAACATACCTTTTGAAAGTTATAATTTGTTCATTCAAATTATTTAATACATTTTCTTCTAAATATTCTAAAACTAATTGAGCTATAACACTGGAAATAGGACTTCCCATTGCTACACCATCAATTTGTTGGTAGAAGTTATTTTCATATTGAAAATAGTTTGTACCAAGAGCAAATTGAATTGCTTCTATAAAATCGGTTTTAGGAATATTTGTATAATTTTTGATAATATCCCATTTGTCATTAATTATTATTGGAACCAAAGAATTTGGAATATTGGTATAAAGATATTTTTTTTCAATAAAATCGAGTTTTTTAAGATTCAACAAGCCTGTTATTGCTAATAATTATCAAGAGATTAGAAATAGTTCACAGGCAACAACAATTCGAATAAATATATATATATATATATATATATATATATATATATATATATATATATATATATATATATATATATATATATATATATATATATATATATATATAATATAAAGTTGTCATTGTTTTATTTTGAAAATGATTATATGTCTCTACGAATTCGAAAACTTTGCTTCTCATTACACAATATATTGGTGAATAATATAAACAAATCAAATCACTCCATCTCAAGAACAATAGATAGCTATTTCGATCTTATCAGATTTCATCAGTACAGTACACTCGAGAAAAATTAATGCTTAAAATTTTTTTCTGTATCCTACTTTTAATAACATGATAGGATGAAAAAATTGCTTTGACAAGTAGAAACTGATCTCACAACCCTTATATTCATTGGCATTCTTCAAAACTACCTGAAACATAATCTAGTGTTAGAAACAGATTATATTGAACGCTATATTTTTTCTTAAAATATTCATAAACCATGAATAGCAACTAGACAGACAAATTAATATTCAATAATGAATTTTTGTAGAAAAAAAAAATTCAGGTATACAATCCTTATATTTCTGTTTAAGAAATATGACTCATAATAAGAAATTATCATAATTTCTTCGAAAGTGTTGTAAAAATATGGTAGTCATAAGTAACTCTTACACTTTAGGCCGTTGTTTTCATATATATATAAAATCAGATCAATAAATTATTTTTAAGTCATCAAAACTATTAGTGCTTTCGTTAGTAATCAAGTGGAAATCAGATGAAATAACTTGGTTTCATTTATGTGAAGATGAGTATCCATAAAATAAATATAATTCATCGATATCCTTTGTCAGAACAAATAACTTAAAGTGCTGGAATAGGAGTTGCTGATTGAAATGATTGAATTGATGACTTCAGAATCTGTCTAGTTCAGAGAAATTCCCAGTCCTACGATACAGGCATTGATTAATCAATGATTCAGGTTAATAATCCAACTGTGCATTTCGACATAGAATTCAATTTTCCAGAGCCGTCCTAGTTGCACAATTACTCACTTCCCTTACATTCCAATGACAGATGACAAATAATTGCAATGATAGTCTGTGAATGAAACGATAATTTTGCAAACCATTTCTCGTTGACTAATTTATTAGTAATCCTACTTTTGTCTGTGTTATAGGTACAATATTTTTCTTAAAATATCTTCTATAGTTTTTGAAGGATATCTATTATTATGAGCTATATGTTTTATTTGTAATTCTTTTGTGTAATTCTCTTGTGACAGGGGAATATTTAGGAGTCTATGTATCATGCTTTTATATGCTGCTGATTTATGTTGGTGAGGGTGAAAGGATGAATTGTGTCTTATGGAAAATCGAAAATATATGTCTATTGTTATATCTTCTAATCATTAAATCCAAAAAATTTAGAAGCCCATGTATTCCATTCTCTACTGTGAATTCAATAGTAGGATGTAAAGAATTAATATAAGTTAGAAGAGAATTTAGGTACTTTGTAGTACCTATAAAGCATGTTATAACGTTGTCCACATATCTATGATAGTGAAGGAACTTTCAATGAATATATCAGCAAAAGAATGGCTTGGTGGATTTTCCATAATTAAATCTTTGTTACTTAAGTAGATATCATTATTGAATTGGAAATAGTTTTAGTCTAAATATACTGTTGAAAAATTTGAAATTTCTTCTTTCACAACTGTATTTGAATTATGTATTTCCAAGAAGTTTCCTACCAATAAAATTGTATCTTTGGGAGGAATACTTGTGTCTGACGAAACGGTTGTTATGTTCAATAGAAAAAAGTGAAAATCAAAAACACAAGTTTTACTAACATTATAATATATAAGTTGTGGACTGAGAGGTATACATAAAAAACTATGTTTTCAATGCAACATGATCTCAATTTCCAACCAATTTCATCATTTCAATAATTTTTATAAGGGTCTATTTCAAATGTGTATAGTCAGTTCGCATGAGGTTCCTGTAGATATGGAGACATACGCGTGAATTTTCTGAGACTCATGTGTTCTACATTATTTCATTCGAAAGTTTTTGATTTACATTACATTTTTATATTCCAATAAGAAAAATTTTATTCCTTAATCAACAACAGTGTTTCGTACTGTAATTAAGTCAGAAATTGAATTAAATTTCGATGTTTTTTCCGTAAATTAAAAGTTACGCAATCCAGTATTCTTTGTAATTCGTGAGGATTCCGACATTTTCAGTTATACGAAAACTAATTTAAACGTTCAGTACTGAATGTTGAATGAGCGAGAGCGGGAAGTCTAATCCACTCGAAATAGGAGTGAGGGATTCGCGAAAAATAAATATTTAAATTAGCTTTTTGATCCCGTTTCAGGACGCTAAGTCCTAACTCTAGGGTGGGCTTGTTAATGACTCACCTGACGTTATGAGCTCTGAACAAAAATTTAACATGTTTTTGGAGTGAAAAGTAGGATGTTTCATGAGTTTTGCTAAAGAGGATGTTTTTATCTCCTTAACATGAATTTCCAAATAGGTTTTTATACAGGAGATTACATATAATTATTTCACAAGGGTGTGATGGATCACAGACCTGTTTTTCGATGTATTCCACCATTTACATTCATGAACTAAACTATCTACATAAAATATTTGAATGCATGATAACCACTCAAACTCATGGACTTTCACAACATCCACATTTTACCCAGGATTCGATACCGTTGTTATTGATGAAAACATCTTACTAAATATTGAGAAATGAGTTTAATACGAAATCAACTCCCATTTCAAATCAACTACCGATTTCTTTGAAAGATTAACCTCTTTACTCTTCAACATTATAAAAAAACATGAGGGTGTATTTTGATTAGAACATGAATCTAAGGTAAAATAAATGTCTAAGGTAAAATTTTACAAAAATAATTTCATGCATAAGGGGTTTATCGTTTAAGATACTGATGATTCAGAATAGTTTTCAATGAATTTCGTTATTAGTTATGAGTAAATTTTGATGCCAACTGATGTAAATGATATAAATCATGATTTATATTATATATATATATATATACATATATATATATATATATATATTTATATATATTAATATATATATATATATATATATATATATATATATATACATATATATATATATATATATATATATATATATACATATATATATATATATATATATATATATATACCTACTTATTTGTCATTTTTTCGTGACTTTCTCAAACCTTGTGAAAGATTGAAACTTATTTATAGTTTAAATTTTATAGAAATTGAAACCTCAAAGAACAGAAAAATATATTTCATCAAATTTTTTGAGGCTATGGCCGCCTTCAGTTACTAACTACGTGCCATGCAGTCCGATATCAGCAGTCTGTTAATATTAGATGGTGAGGGGAAACCACAGAGATTCTTACCCACAATTTGTACAAAACATTTACAAAAATACATTAATTTTGAAAAACTGCAGAATTTTGAGAAAAAACCTTAACTGTTCAATGAAGTCAGTTTTCAAACTCAAATGCCCTGCTATTGCTAAAAAAGACAAATAAATTAATGAATATGTAGATATATATATATATATATATATATATATATTAAGATATTATATTTATATAAATATATATATATATATATAATTATATATATATATATATATATATATATATATATATATATATATATATATATATATATATATATATATATATATATATATATATATATATATATATATATATATATATATATATATATTTATATATATATATATATATATATATATGTATATATATATATATATATATATATATATATATATTCCTGTCAGTCTTGATAATGAGTTCATAACTCGAAACATGTCGACTACCTATCCTTCACTGCTAAATACAGTATCTCAATATTTTTATATAGTGAAAGTTGAGCAAATTGTGTTTTATTTTTAAAATAAGATTTATTACTCTCCTGTTGTCAGTCTTGATAATGAGTTCACAACTCGAAACATGTCGAGTTTCCTTTACTGCTAAATACAGTATCTAAATATTTTTATATAGTGAAACTAAAGCCATGTGTGGTTTATTTTAAAGTTTAAACTTTATTCTTTATGATGTTTCATCAAGTGATGTGAAAGAATTCAATCTCATATATATATATATATATATATATATATATATATATATATATATATATATATATATAATATCTTGGGAATTATTAGCAATAACAGGCTTGTTGAATCTTAAAAAACTCGATTTTATTAAAAAGTTGACGTTTTGCCACGACATTCGTGGCTTTATCAGAACTTTTTCCACAAACACAGGAGTTTGGGAATATGCTTTTTCCACGAATAATGCATACTATTTTTTCTATGATCGTTGATTTACATTTAAAAAATTAATTGATTAAAAAATATTTCATCCAAGATGTAATCAAGTAAGTTTAAATAGGTTTCTCTATGTTCATATTGAAATATAGATGTGGTAACCATGGAAAAAATTTTGATAAAGCCACGAATGTCGTGGCGAAACGTCAACTTTTTAATAAAATCGAGTTTTTTAAGATTCAACAAGCCTGTTATTGCTAATAATTTTCAAGATATTAGAAATAGTTCACAGGCAACAACAATTCGAATATATATATATATATATATATATATATATATATATATATATATATATATATATATATATATATATATATATATATATATATATATATATATATATAATATATATATATATATATATATATATATATATATATATATATATATATATATATATATATATATATATATATATATATATATATATATAATATGAATTCGTTTAAACATGAAGTATTCGTTTTCCATCGACATTTTTATTACCCATTTTAATCAGCTGACTAGTATATTGAACATAAACCTTGTTTCCAGATACACTCGAAATTTCAAAGAAGATAGTGTGCTGAAATTTCTGTTCCTAAAGTAACGAGTATTCAAAAACGAGTCTTTCCACTATGAGTCCGTTGTGAGTTTGAATAATATTTGCATCAAACAGCGTCAATCTCTTTGACCAGTATTATAGAGTGGATCTTCCGGAAGTCTATTTGAATATTACAAATCTCTATACGTATCTGTGGACAAGACCATCAATTTTGTTGGCTTTTAGAACTTTTGAGAACTCTTGTTAAATTTATATTCAAAATGTGAGCTTTATATTTTTGGAATTATGTCGAATAACTCCAAGATATAATATGATACATGAAATATAATTGAATAAACCTTATATAAGAGATAGCTATAGGTATGGTAACACATACATGTATTAACACAATAATGGTGAATAATAGAGAATATATGAATGGCAAATCACTGTAACTGTAACATACGATAAGTGGTAATTAGTTTAATATTTATTCTTCCTTGTTTAAAGTCATAACATCAACGAAGTATTAGATGGTATTTAATATTAAAAGTAATTTTATCAATATCAAAAAAATTATTCGAAAATGAAAATTAAGAAACAAGTTGTTGCGCTTATTCAGAAATTAAAGGTATTAATCCTTACTCATTATAGTATATTAATATTTTGAGACACAATTGATTATAGTTTGATGTAGGTTCAAAGGAATTAGCTGGACAAGTAATTCTTCTAATTCTCAAAATTAAGCAAAACAATGCCAGAATACTGAAACTTAAATTTTATGACAGAAAATTGAATTCACAAAGACTTACCACATTGAACATTATGAAGTTTTTTTTTAAAAAGAATTATACACAAACTAAGCACAAATTCAGACTCAAATTTCATAGCCAGTGAATTAGTCTAACGAGTTTTATGTTACATCGATTCTTAGTTATTTTTTCAATTATCTACTTGCGTCTAGTAAATGACATGCACATTGATATGCGAGTTATTGCTCTAGCTCCCACTTGCCGAGATTTTCAATTATAGAACCTAGTTTATATCACAAGAGAGTCGAGCATTTTCGGGATGAAATCATTCTTCCGAATTAATGAAATGGTGTAGATGCGATCCCTTTTTGTGCGTTACCTTCTACTATAGAAGCGATGAATGTTGATTTCAGTATCCGATCCTAAAAACACATTTGGAAACCACGATTAACGAACATAAATGGGAGTAATAATTCAATAGAATATAAATCAAGATTTTTGTTCCTTACTTTTCCAACTAACTATCTTTCAACGATTATATTCCGGCTTCATCGCTTTTAATCGCTTTTCCATGAAAATGATTATTACAATGTAGTTTTAAATCAATTTTAGACGTCCTGGACCACAGTGTTGATATTTCTTTTATGTTAGATATATATATATATATATATATATATATATATATATATATATATATATATATATATATAAATAGATATAAATATATATATATATATATATATATATATATATATATATATATATATATATAAATATATATATATATATATATATATATATATATATATATATATATATATATATATATATATATATATATATATATATATATATATATATATATATATATATATTTATTTATTTATTCGAATTAATGTTGCCTGTTAACCATTTCTAATCTCTTGATAATTATTAGCAATAACAGGCTTGTTGAATCTTAAAAAACTCGATTTTATTAAAAAGTTGACGTTTCGCCACGACATTCGTTGCTTTATCAAAAGTTTTGATAAAGCCAAGAATGTCGTGGCGAAACGTCAACTTTTTGATAAAATCGAGTTTTTTAAGATTCAACAAGCCTGTAATTGCTAATAATTATCGAGAGATTATATATACATATATATATATATATATATATATATATATATATATATATATATATATATATATATATATATATATATATATATATATACAGGGTTAGAACTATTTAGAGGGGGACTACAGGAATATCGAAAACCGTTAGAAATACAGGGTAGCTTAAATTATAAAAAAAGTTGCGTTATTTAGGGATGAGTGTGATGGTGTGAACAGATCCAAAATATCTCTAATTGTTCCCGAGATATTTCGAAAAAACTAAAATTCGAGATTTTCTTTTTTTCATTGTAACTCATTTGTTTCTGGAGATAACTTCACGAAATTCAGTTTGTAGCTATAATCCAACATAGCAATTCTACCGGTATTGTCAGATTTTTTCTATTTTTCATTGTTACAGAGACGCGATAGTCAACTTTTTTCTTCTTATGGACGCCATGTTGGTTCTCCTTATGGAATGATAAAGAAAAAAATTAAGAATTCAACAGTGTATCACACCTTACAAAAATATGAATTCACACAGCTAAAATTAAGTTTTTGTTGAAACTTTGTGAAAAGAATAGTGGGCTAATGATTCACTTGTCATTTATTTAATGTTAAATGTAAAACATTATTCCTGTGTATTATGTATCAAACAAAAAATCAAAAATTAGTAAAATAAATCTTTTTTTTATTAAAAACACAACAAATCAAACAAAAGCAAAAAATTTATAATAAAAGAGTAAATTTTTAAATATGTTCAAAATGGTTTCCTTCGTTAATAATGCACAGCCTCGCTCTTTCAGAAATTCCCTGGATAGCCGCTCGAATTTGCTCAGGAGATATAGATCTAATTCCTTCTTTAATTCTGTTGCGAATTTCGTTTGTATTACGTATGGGGACTTGATAAACATAGTCCTTTAAGACTCCCCAAAAAAAATAATCTATCGAATTCATGTCCGGAGATCTAGCCGGCCAGTTAATGGGTCCGTTTCTCCCAATCCATTGTTCGCCGAATCTACTATTTAAAAATTCCCTTTTATTATGCGCTGGAGCACCATCATGCTGATAACAACACTCTACATAGCGTACAACTGGCAATGCCTGTAGAAATTGTTCTACATAATTTTGCAGTATATCTAAGTACTTGGGTCCATTTCATGTACCATCGATGAAGTAGGGTCCAATTATCTGGTTATTCAATATAGCACAATAAACATTAACACTAAATCTAATTTGATGTCTTGACTCATATTTCAAATGTGGGTTGGTATTGGCCCAGTGATGATGATTTCTCCGGTTAAATACACCATTGTTAGTGAATGTGGATTCATCCGACCACAGGACTATTGTCGGGAATTGAGGATCTATTAATTTTTGACAAAGCCAGTTACAGATATTCAATCTTTTTTGATGATCCCCCTGTTGTAACCCTTGTACTATTGTAAACTTATAATCGTGAAATTTATGCTTTCTTAAAATATTTGATACGCCTCTCTGTCACATGCCGCATTCCCTAGCGATTGCAGTTGTGGAAGTTTCTGGGTTTATATGAACTTGAGCAAGCACATTGATTTCATTATGTGTAGCGGTTATGTGGTACTTGCCTCTCTTTTTTTCCAAACTACCATTTTCCCTCATACATCTGTCCAGTTTTTGGAAAATGGTACAGTTCGGCTGCATTCGTTCTGGATATTGTTGCAAATAACGTTCAGATGCTATTCTGGAGTTTATATATGCGCATATGTAAGTATCATACATGTCTTGTTTTTCCGAAAACGAATATTTCATTATTTAGGTAATCAATAGGGCGTTATTTATCAAACATGATTCAGGTTTTTACAAAGCTCAAGTGATGGCTTCACATTACAACTGTCAGCAAAGTTATTTGACAATTCTGGCACCAGCCTACTACTTAAACAAAAAAATAAAAAGAAATTCAAATTTGCGTAACTAGACTCAGTATTTTTGTATAGTGTGATACACTGTTGAATTCGTAATTTTTGTCTTTATCATTCCATAAGGAGAACCAACATGGCGTCCATAAAAAAAAAAGTTGACTATCGCGTCTCTGTAACAATGGAAAATAGAAAAAATTCTGACAATACCGGTAGAATTGCTATGTTGGATTATAGCTACAAACCAAATTTTGTGAAGTTATCTCCAGAAACAAATGAGTTACAAATAAAAAAAGAAAATCTCGATTTTTAGTTTTCTTGAAATATCTCGGGAACTATTGGAGATATTTTGGATCTGTTTACACCATCACACTCATCCCTAGATAACGCAACTGAGGGGTCAACCACCCAATCAATTCGCATTAAAACCTATTCCATTCAATATATCATACGAAACTACCTACTCACAAACTTTCAGTCCTATTGCTCCAAAATTACGCCCTTTATCATGTAAACAATATTTATTTTTTTCCCCAGGGGTCAACCCCCCAACAAATTCGAAGCAGAACCAATCCCATCCAAGATATCATACAGAACTACCTAGACACAAACTTTCAACCCTATTGCTACAAAATTGCGCCTTCTGTCTTGTAAACAAGATTTATTTCCCCCCAGGGGGGTCAACACCTCAGCCAATTCAAACCCAAAAACAATCCCATCTAAAATATCATGCGAAACTACCTATTTACAAACTTTCAACCCTGTTGCTTCAAAATTGCGACCTCTATCGTGTGAAAAAGAATTATTTCTTCGCCCAGGGGGTCACATTTGGGCCGAATGTTAAGTATATTGCCAAGAAGGCGGGGGAAAAGATGACCGCGCTTAGGAAACTAATGCCAAATGTAGGGGGAGCACCCTCTAACAAAAGGAATTTGTTATCGGCAGTCGCCCACGGGGTAGCACTGTATGCGGCACCGGCGTGGAGACCCGTTCTAAAAGTGGAGAAATACAAGAGCATACTGATCAGAATGCAAAGACCGATCTTGCTGAGGATTATAAGCGGATATAGAACGGTGTCGGCGGAGGCGGCACAGGTCATTGCAGCGGTGCCGCCACTGGATCTACTTGTGGCCGAAAGGGGATATCTTACACAGTTGGAAAGGGAACACTACCGGGGGTCAAGAGGCAGGCCAGGAGAAGAACAATGCGGAATTGGCAAAGAAGATGGACGTCGGGAGAGGGAAAAGCAGAATGGACAAGAAGGCTGATTAAGGACATAGAGAGCTGGGTGGAGTGTAAGCACAGGAAGAGTAATTACTTCTTCACCCAATTCCTGACTGGACATGGTTCTTTCAGCGTGTTTACAAAGAGGATAGGAAAGACCAGAAGCGACAGATGTGAGCTATGCATGGTTCCAGATTCAGCGGAACACGCAGTATTTTACTGCAGGAGGTGGAAAGCGGAGAGGAGGGAAGCCTGGACCAGATTGAGTATCGAGCCCAATGTGGACACCATAGTGGGTATGATGACGAAGAGCAGATAGGCATGGGAGACTCTGTTCAGGTTCGTGGTGGCAATAATGGAGAGGAAGGAGGTGGAGGATAGAGAGGAGCAGGAGAAGGAGCGATAATGCGAGAGTGTCAACAAAGTTATTCGACAATTCTGGCACCAGCCTACTACTTAAACAAAAAAATAAAAAGAAATTCAAATTTGCGTAACTAGACTCAGTATTTTTGTATAGTGTGATACACTGTTGAATTCGTAATTTTTTTCTTTATCATTCCATAAGGAGAACCAACATGGCGTCCATAAGAAAAAAAAAGTTGACTATCGCGTCTCTGTAACAATGGAAAATAGAAAAAATTCTGACAACACCGGTAGAATTGCTATGTTGGATAATATCTACAAACCAAATTTTGTGAAGTTATCTCCAGAAACGAATGAGTTACAAAGAAAAAAAAGAAAATCTCGATTTTTAGTTTTCTTGAAATATCTCGGGAACTATTGGAGATATTTTGGATCTGTTTACACCATCACATTCATCCCTAGATAATGCAACTTTTTTGTAATTTAAGCCACCCTGTATTTCTAACGGTTTTCGATATCCCTGTAGTCCCCCTCTAAATAGTTCTAACCCTGGATATATATATATATATATATATATATATATATATATATATATATATATATATATATATATATATATATATATATATATATATATATATATATATATATATATATATATATATATATATATATATATATATATATATATATATATATATATATATATATATATATATATATATATATATATATATATATATATATATATATATATGTATATATATATTTATATATTTATATATATATATATATATATATATATATACAAGCAAGTTGGGAGGTGTCAAGAGACGAAGTTCCTTTCGATTAATTAGTGAAGGAATTGTTATAAAATTATAAGTTATAATAATATTTTTTTTTATAATAATATTTTTTTTTTAATAGTGTTAGCATGTACTCAAAAAATTATGTGATAGTAGCGTTTATAGATTTAAGAAATGTTTTTCACATGGTTGACCATGATCTACTCTTAAATAAACTTAAAAAAATTAACAGAAAAACTCATACACTTATAAAAACATTGTTGTAGAACAGAAGACATAACACAGTTATAGGAAATACAAGAAGCTCAGAGGAAAGGGTATTGAAGGAAGTACCGCAGGGATCAGTGATCAGTCCACTTTTGTATCTCTTGTATGTGGAAGATCTTGAAGCTGCAGGACTGAAGGCGCTGTACTACATGTTTGCTGACGACACAGCGTTGTTCTACGAGGGTAGGGATCTAGACGTCTTGCAGCAGAAAATTGAGCCTGACATCAAAAGATTCCAGGACTGGCTTATCAACAACAGGCTCATCTTGTATGTGGATAAAACGGTTGCTCTTCTTTTCAGTCAGAAAAATAAGCCCACAAAACCATTTAACATAAAACATAACGAAATCAGAATCAAACAAAAAATGTGCACACCTACCTTCGATTAAATATCGATACAAAACTGGAATGGAATGTACACATAGATTACTTGTCACGTAAACTCACACCTTTGATTGGAGCATTGAGAAGAGTCAGTCCCTATCTCAGTAAACAAGCGAAAAAGTCTATATATTGTTCGAATATACATTCTGTGCTCACCTACTTGATTGGTATTTCGTCAAATACAACTATCGGCAGAGGATACAAAGACTACAGAATCGAGCACTGAAGGACATATACAATTTACCACATGATACTTCAACAGCTGAATTATATGATACTCTCGGAAAACCCAACATGAAGACCACGAAGGTTATTGAGCAGTGCAAACTTATGTACAGAATCGAGCATAGCCTGCTCAAATTCAACACTGAAGTAAATAAAAGACTGAACGTTCATAATTACCAGACTAGACAACTGAACAACTACCATCTAGATAACATAAGAACAAATAGAATCAAAAATTCACCTTTCTACCAAGAGACAACGGTATACACCGGTATACAAAAAAAACCTTCAAGTTGTTCACTGGAGCACTCAAGAGTTACACAAAGACACATCCAACATAGTGTTCACTTTTCTTTGATATTTTTGTCTAAATTATTTTATTCTGCTGGAACATCATGATTGATGGTTTGTAGAATTATGTTAATAAATAAATAAATAAATTCAATCTTTGTCGCTAAACTATATAAATTTGATAATCTATAGCTTTATACCAAAATATGAAAACCACACGATAGCGAACCGTGGGGATTTTCGTCCCCTTAGCGAAGCCCCTACCCTTTCGCAGCCTGTAGGCCCTAAAAACGTTAATCAAGCAATGCATCATATATAGATAATAATTCAAATATTTGTGATATTGTTGTCAATAATGGTTCATTATGAAAATTATTCTACATATTAAATTCGCTCAATGTAGTATAATATTTACCAACACTCTTGAATATCTCACAGAAACTAAGATAGGTACTGAATGATAAAATTAAAGGCCAAAATATGCCATCAAAAAACTAATAGAAAATGAAAAAGTCTTAAAAAAAATGTATTGCACTCTATGCACCCTAATTGTAATGAGCAAGATTAAGAGTAACTGAGAATTTTGATTTTTTTAAATATTCAAAGCACGTCATACTAACAATTTACAGCAACGTCATATGAATTCAATCCACCATACAGAGATTCGCATGATTGTGGAAATTACGAGCAATAAAAAAGCGATTATTCAAAATGAATTCATATTTCGACACTCCGATATACGCTGAATGAGGGGTGATTCTGCACGTTCATATTCCCCTGCTGGACCGCTGTCAACACCTAATGGATCCTGTTTATAAGACGGGGCCAATAAAATCCATCTATGTCGTGAAGACTGATATTTGCTCGAATGAATACAAAGATGAAAAATTGAAGGGTATTAATATTATAGAGAAATTGTCGACTTCAATGCGACGAAAATCTGATAAATGAACTTCGTTGAAAGGAAATGACGTTTGCTGAATGCTTTCATCAATAAATCATAACATCATTCACTATAGATACATAATCTTACATTTCTGAACATAACTTTCTCATTTTATTTTGTTGCGTTGTGATTGAAAGAAATGAAAATTGACATAATTAAAAATCACTACTTTAACTATTAATATAATTGAATCTATAAGACGTTTCACCACACGGTGGCTTAATCAGATACTTATAACTGAATACTAAAATCTTGGTTTCACAGTTTATGATCAAATCATAAGAAAATCTATCGCAGCGAGCTGCATTAGAAGAGCAAGTTTTCATAACGTATCCAGTTTTAAAAATATATTCATTGAATTATAATTTTTTTTCCAAATTTGAAAAAAAATGCTCCCTCTAATGTGTAATTATTATTTATTTCCTCCCCAGGGGATCAACCCTCAACCAATTCGTACCAGAACCAATCACATCCAAGGTATCATACGAAACTACGTACTTACAAACTTTCAACTCTATTTCTATAAAATTGCGCCCTTTATCGTGTAAACAAGATTTATTTCCTCCTCCGGGGGATCGATCCTCCAACCAGTTTATATAGAAATGAATAGCGTCCAAGATATCGTATGAAAATACCTACCTACAAAGTTTCTACCCTATTTCGACTTCTATCTTGTAAACAAGATTTATTTCCCTGGGGGCTCAACCACCCAATCAATTCGCATTAAAACCTATTCCATTCAATATATCATACGAAAATACCTACTCACAAACTTTCAGTCCTATTGCTCCAAAATTACGCCCTTTATCATATAAACAATATTTACTTCTTTCCCCAGGGGTCAACCCCCCAACAAATTCGAACCAAAACCAATCCCATCCAAGATATCATACAGAACTACCTAGACACAAACTTTCAACCCTATTGCTACAAAATTGCGCCTTCTGTCTTGTAAACAAGATTTATTTCCCCCCAGGGGGGTCAACACCTCAACCAATTCAAACCCAAAAATAATTCCATCTAAAATATCATGCGAAACTACCTTTTTACAAACTTTCTACCCTGTTGCTTCAAAATTGAATTATTTCTTCGCCCAGGGGGTCACATTTGGGCCGCATGTTAAGTATATCGCCAAGAAGGTGGAGGAAAAGATGACCGCGCTTAGGAAACTAATGCCAAATGTAGGGGGAGCACCCTCTAACAAAAGAAATTTGTTATCGGCAGTCGCCCACGGGGTAGCACTATATGCGGCACCGGCATGGAGACCCGTTTTAAAGGTGGAGAAATACAAGAGCATACTGATCAGAATGCAGAGACCGATATTGCTGAGGATTATAAGCGGATATAAAACGGTGTCGGCGGAGGCGGCACAGGTCATTGCAGCGGCGCCGCCACTGGATCTACTTGTGGCCGAAAAGGGATATCTGTATACAGTTGGAAAGGGAACACTACCGGAGGTCAAGAGGCAGGCCAGGAGAAGAACAATGCGGAATTGGCAAAGAAGATGGACGTCGGGAAAGGGAAAAGCAGAATGGACAAGAAGGCTGATTAAGGACATAGAGAGCTGGGTGGAGTGTAAGCACAGGAAGAGTAATTACTTCTTCACCCAATTCCTGACTGGACATGGTTCTTTCAGCGTGTTTACAAAGAGGATAGGAAAGACCAGAAGCGACAGATGTGAGCTATGCAGGGTTCCAGATTCAGCGGAACACGCAGTATTTTACTGCAGGAGGTGGAGAGCGGAGAGGAGGGAAGCCTGGACCAGATTGAGTATCGAGCCCAATGTGGACACCATAGTGGGTATGATGACGAAGAGCAGAGAGGCATGGGAGACTTTGTTCCAGTTCGTGGTGGCAATAATGGAGAGGAAGGAGGTGGAGGATAGAGAGGAGCAGGAGAGGGAGCGATAATGCGAGAGTGTAAGATGAGCGAGGGGTATTTCGGAGTGAGGTTATGGGTATAACACTTGGTTCCGCTCTGAAATACTGGACGAATATCCATCGAGGTTTATTGTCGAACAACAGACGGTGCCAAGGATGGATAAGGAGAGGTTTTTTAGTGGGTATAACTATTATGAGGCAATAAGAACAGCCAGTTGAGTCCCACACTCCCCTGGCGCAGAACCAATTGGCGCTAGGGGGACAGTGCGTAAAAGAGCATTTTTCCTCCCAAAAAAAAAAAAAAAAGATATCATACAGAACTACCTAGATACAAACTTTCAACCCTATTGCTACAAAATTGCGCCTTCTGTCTTGTAAACAAGATTTATTTCCCCCCAGGGGGGTCAACCCCTCAACCAATTCAAACCCAAAAACAATCCCATCTAAAATATCATGCGAAACTACCTATTTACAAACTGTCAACCCTATTGCTTCAAAATTGCGACCTTTATCGTATAAAAAAGAATTATTTCTTCGCCCAGGGTGTCAACCCCGCAACCAATTCGAACCAAAAATAATCCCATCCAAAATATCATGCGACTCTACCTATTTACCAACTTTCAACCCTATTGCTTCAAAATTGCGCTCGTTATCGTGTAAACAAGATACATAAGCACATACATACGTACAATCATATATATATATATATATATATATATATATATATATATATATATATATATATATATATATATATATATAATATATATATATATATATATATATATATATATATATATATATATATATATATATATATATATATATATATATATATATATATATATATATATATATATTATATATATATATATATATATATATATATATATATATATATATATATATATATATATATATATATAGAGCTATATGAGATTGAGTTTTGGTGCCAAGCATCATAAAAAGTCATGAAACGAAAAACTATCTTGGTCCTAGGTCAAACTTTTCTAATCGCTCCCATTTTAATAAGCAGGTTTTCAAATTGAAAACCTACTAAAACTATACAATTTGCCCATGGTCAATTTATTATATTACATATAAATATATATATATATATATATATATATATATATATATATATATATATATATATATAGATATATATATATATATATATATATATATATATATATATATATATATATATGTACAGTATGTCCACGGATGGGGTTTACAAGAGGACAAATGGACTAAAAATTGAAAGATACGAAAAAAAGTCACTCTTAATGGACGTTTCTGCTTGTCTAGAAAATACGATTCATCATAAGAAATTTTAATTTTTTCATACAGGGTGGGTACAAACTGCAAAAATGTTATTTTGCTTAAGAGTAAACATACCTTTTTTTGAAATTTAAGAAACAAAGTCACTCTTAATAAACGTTTCTGCTGGTCTAGAAAATACGATTCATCATAAGAAACTTAAATTTTTTTATACAGGGTGGCTACAAACTGCAAAAATGTTATTTTGCTTGAGAGTAAACACACCTTTTTTTGAAAGTTAAGAAAAACATTCACTCTTAATAAACGTTTCTGCTTATCTAGAAATTAAGATTCATCATAAGAAACTTTAATTTTTTTATACAGGATGAGTACAAACTACAAAAATGTTATTTTGCTTGAGAGTAAACATAGCTTATTTTGAAAGTTATGAAAAGAGGTCACTTTTAATGAACGTGTTTTCTGCACAACAAACCGAAGTAGAACAATTCATTAAAAGGTTTACCTATGTAAAAATTATTTCCCAAAAATTATTCTCTGGCACACCTCTGACAGGTGAACCTAGTTGAAATAATATTGACACGTAAGGTGACAGGTACTTGTTGTCAATGTCTTTATTTAATGAAGTTATTATTTGAGTAGAAATGCTATCTACTGAGCAAAGAGTTTTTATAATACAGTGTTATGGGGATGGTCAAGTTTCATACCGCTACGTCATGGAACAATTCACCAAGAAATTTGTAGGAATCCCAATAACTAGGATGGCAATCTGCAAGCTAATAAAAAAGTTCCAGATAACTGGTTCGGTATTGGACATCAAAATAAAAAAAAAGAAATACGACCATGATGATGCTGCTTCGGTCTTAGTTCTTCAATCTGTTGAAGAAAATCTTATGACGTCCCTGACGTGCTACTCAGTTGGAAGTTGTGAAAACATTCAGAAGATCCTTAAAGAATATAAATTGTATCCGTATAATCCGCTCTTTAATCAAAGATTGGAAGAGGGGGATGACGCGAAACGACTTGATTTTTGCTTGTGGATAGGAGAAAAAATTTATGTGGAAATTTTGGTTTTTATAAATATATCATGTTTTCTGATGAAAGTACATTTTCTACCAATGGAATCGTTGTAACCCAGCACCTTAGGTACTGGTCTTTAGAAAATCCCGAATTCAGAGTTATGGCGAGAAGACAATATTTCAAACAAGTGAACGTGTGGTGTGCGATATCCATCCATGGCATCATAGGGCCATATTTTTTTGATAACACTTGCAATAGAATATCATATTTAGAAATGCTGGATACATTTTTCAAAGATGAACTCGAAAATCTACCATTAAATTTTCGACAAAATATGTATTTTCAGCAAGATGGTTGTCCAGCTCATTTCGCTCGTGAGGTTAGAGTATGGCTTGACCGCTGATTTGGATCGAGGTGGATTGGCAGGAATGGCCCAGTTTTGTGGCCCCCAAGAAGCCCCGACTTAACCTTGGCTGATATGTTTTTATGGGGCCGTTTTAAAGAAATTGTTTTTGCTACCGCAGTACCAAATGATATTGAAGTGCTGAAGGGCAGAATTATCCAGGCTGTCCAATGGATATCTCAGGAAGAAATCAGAAAATCTTTCACTTATTTGAGAAAGCAATTAGAAAAATGTGTTGAGTTTTTGAATTATGAAATCGTTATCGTATTATTTTCATGTTAATAAAAATGTTCGTATTATTATTATTATTATAATAACTTCACCAAGTGAAAACGTTTATTAACAGTGACTTTTTTTCGTAACTTTCAATATAACGTATGTTCAGTCTTAAGAAAAATGACATTTTTGCAGTTTGTACCCACCCTGTATAAAAAAAATTGAAGTTTCTCATGATGAATCATATTTTTTAGACAAATAAAATGTTTATTGAGAGGGACTTTTTTTCGTAACTTTCAAAATAAGATATATTCAGTCTTAAGGCAAATGACATTTTTGCAGTTTGTACCCACCCTGTATGAAAAAAATTGAAGTTTCTTATGATGAATCGTATTTTCTAGACAAATAAGACGTTTATTAAGAGGAATTTTTTTTCATAATTTTCAAGATATGGTATGTTTACTCTTAAGCAAAATATCATTTTTTCAGTTTGTACCCACCCTGTATAAAAAAAATTGAAGTTTCTTATGATGAATCGTATTTTCTAGACAAGTAAAAACGTGACTTTTTTTCGTAACTTTCAAAATAACGTATGTTTATTCTAAAGGAAAATAACATTTTTGCAGTTTGTACCCACCCTGTACACAACAATTAAAATTTTTTAAGATGAATCGTACTTTCAAGCAGAAACGTTTATGAAGGGTGAGTTTTTTTCGTATCTTTTAATTTTTGGTCCATTTGTCCTCTTGTAAACCCCATCCATGGACATACTATATATATATATATATATATATATATATATGGATAAGTGAACAAGAGAAATTATTCAATAATTCAAAAAAATTTTTAACAACTTTCCAAGGGAGCCCAACTCGAAATCTGCATACAACTGTTTCGATCTTATTTAATCCCATCGGTGCAGCTTATTTGACTCGGAGTGAATTAACAAATTTCTAACTTCCCCAATACAATTCGTAGTCGGAAACACAATCTGGACAGAGCGCCCTCTACAAAAGATATTTGAAACCAACAATTCTCCACTTAGATCGAAAATGCGGAATCCCGTCGCGATAATAAATAATTCTTAAAATGAAGTTTCTACTCTGCTGTGGCTCACGGGAGCGCACTCCGTCGGGGTAACTTGACGTTTTCTATAATTCACTGTGAATGTAGAATTCGCGTCGCGGAATACATATAATTAGCTCCCTTGGTAAGTATGATAATTTTTTAAATTATTGAATACTTCTTTTTGTTCACTTCATTTAATTTATCACAGTTTATATTATTTTGAGTAACGATAACAATAAGGAATTAAATAGTGAGGTAATAGGTAAATAATCCTCGGAGAAAACCTGCATGAAATACATAAAATATTAAATATATTTAGCAGGGGGTCATGATTTGAGGGTATTTTTTCATTCAATAAATGATTCCTAAATATTGAATTTATATTCTTGACATCATTTATACATAATTCATGGACATCTGTATTGAATATCTGATTTTCATTTAACAGATGATTGGAATAATTGAAATCTCCATTTAAACTGAATAAGAGAGTTTCTATTTATTACAATCATTTATCAGATGATAATCATACGTGCAATAGAGATCTCGATATTTTACAGTCTCTGTCACAGATGGTACCGAGTACGAATCCCGAGTAAGATATGGATGTTTTGAATGACCATGATTTTGAGTGATTATAATTCAATTTTGTTTGGATAATGTAAAATGTTTAAAGCCCATTGGCCTTTCGGAACCAGCGTTCAATTGTATGTCCCTAGTAGGTTGAAAATAAGAATTATTAGTAGTTTTCTGGTGAAATTACATACCCATTACTTCTATTTAGTTTTTATAAAAATCGTTATCGTAACTACATTGTATGTTAACCAAGATTCATCTATTCATTTCTATGTGATGAAGCCACTGTGTGGTGAAACAATATATGAAAAATTCAATCGTTAAAATCTAACCAGTATTTTCTTAATAATATTGTTCAGAAATTCCTAAATTATTTTTCTCTCAACGAAGCTCTGAAATGGAATAAAAGTTGAATCTTGAGTCCTTATTTTGGCTGCAATATCAGAATAAGTAGAGCTCAAAATAAGTATATGTAAATACTGATCTTGTCGACTTCTAACAAAAGTTGTTTATATATTTTGTTCGTATATATTTCTTCTCAAATACTGAAATACTTAGATTGAATAATAGTGTCCAATTAAGTTCATACAGTACAATCAACTAAATTTCAACAATACATGATTCTGAATCATAAAGTCACATATTTAGGCCAAGCTACAGAGATTTGTAGGGAGCATTTTGTGTAAAAAGTGTTAGAAGAAACCCAGCTGCGCCATTGTTTGTAAAATAGTTCCATATGATATAGTGATATGTTTTTCACTCGACTTTATTATTTATAACTTTGTTATTAACAATTTAATGAAAAAAATCGCTTTGTTTTTTGCTTATAAAAATGAAACTATCATATTAATCGTGATGGTGTCAATAGACTAATTGCAGAAAATGAATAGACGAAGAAAATGAGGAGTAGGAAGACTCGATCAGACCCTTAGTTTAAGAGAAAAACCGTCCAAAATGCAGTTTTTTCAAAAATTTTCAACTCGGTTATTTTTTGAGTTGTACCGTAGATCCTCCGGCCAGTATGAGTTATTGATATAAACTTCATTTGTGCGAAGATCAGAAACTGTCCGATGCATAGTTTTTGATCTGTGGCCATTTGATTATGTAACTATGCAATTTTCCAGCAGACCTGAATGCGACAGGTATGGTCCGATTTCAATTTAATAAAAAGATTTTGAAAGTAGAATTCTCATGGTTCAAAACGTTCATCTTGGTTTTTCATAAAAACGCTGAGAAATATGTTAAAAATAAAGCTCAACATGACGAAAAACGGCCGAGCGCGTGAGAGTAGTTAAAGAGTGGGGGTAGAGTAGCAGGCAAGGAGAAGTATGACATTCGAAAGCGTCGGCATTTTGAATATGACAGTAATTTCTAAACGTTGTCAGATAATAATTGTAAACCCCCACTCTTCAACTACTCTCACGCGCTCGGCCGTTTTTTGTCATGTTCAGCTTTATTTTTAACATATTTCTCAGCGTTTTAATGAAAAATCTAGATGAACGTTTCGAACTATGAGAATTCTACATTCAAAATCTTTTTATTAAATTGAAATCGGACCATACCTGAGCCAAAAAATTTCTGCGACAAGCGTATTCTTTTGATGTTTTCCACCAAAATCGGAAACACGGTTTCCAACATTTTTTTCCAACTTTAGTTGCTAACACAACGTAATTGAAGAAACTTTTGTCACCAACACGTGTTGACAACACAAGAGTTGGCAACTTTTCTTCGGCAGAAAAGCACCATAACGTACAATCGTCCATGAAACTTTGCAGTTCTGTTCAGTTTCTCACACTCGAAATACAATTGTCAACATAGATAGCATCGCAGAGTTTCGCAACATATGAATAAACTATCTCCCATATTTCATGAGATATTGTCGAAATAGTACTTAAATTTTGTAATGAGTAAAACTCCTTTATTGAATTTACAATAATTCCACCAATTTAAGGACGCGTTTCCTTTCACTGTACTATCATCAGATACAAATATTACACTTTGTATTCATTAGGTTATCACTTTAGATGAAGTGTCTGCCTCCTCAATTCAAATACTTCTCACACTACTTCTAGTCCAGTCAATGACGGTAAAAAAAGTATAAACTGTGTAACTGTGTATTTATCCCATACAGCACCGATTTGTATGAAAATTTGGATTTAGGTTCTACTTACCATCTATTTCAAAGTCTACTCTGTGCCGGGAGTTGCTTTTTATCTGTGGGTGGCCGCCACCCCTTCTTGGGATTAAAATTTTTTTTTTTTAAATAAGAACATAAATCGTTCAATCGACTAATTTTAAGCAACTCTTGTTCCATGAAGTTTTTTTTGAAAGTCAATACTTTTCCACTTATTCGCGACTGAAATTATCGATTTTCAGGCAAAAAAACACGTTTTCAGATTCTTTTTCGCGAATAACTGGAAAAATATGCATTTAATCGAAGAACCTGTAGAAAGTAAAATTATAGCTCATAAAAAAACCAAGATAATCGTCTATTTATGATGTATTCTGACCCAAATGGAATTATTGCTTGTTGAAAGTTGATTGGTATTTACCACTATGAGTATTTATCAATATACTAATATACATATTCTAATTTCTACAAAAATGTGCTTTTGGTTTTTTCCCCATAACTCGCTTAGTTTTTAAGCAATCAAGTCCTTCAAAAAAGCTTTTTGTAGGTTTCTTAAGAGCTACAAGCTCATCTGAATAAATTATTTTTTCAGATCTTATTTTCGAAAAGGTTAATCCCAAAAGGGCTCAAAAAATGTACTTTTCGCGAACACACGCAAGCTTTAAACGGCCATATCTCACTCAATTTTTCTCCATTAAAAAAAACAAAACGCCAAAATTTTCAAATAAGAAAAACATACAATTTCGTACTCCACAAAATTTTGCGTATCATCAATAGTTTTCGAGTTATTTTGAAGAAAAGGCTATTTTTCGCTAAATTACGAAAATGACTTCCTCTACAAACTCAATTTTTTTCAAAAAGAAGTACTTCGAACAAGTCAAACACTCAGAGCGTATTACAAAAACATAAATGAAGTGAATTGCAAAGTGGCAACGATTTTTTTTAAATGGGGTGGAAGAGAGGGTGAGATTTTCACTATATTTTTCAAACGAAAAAAATAGGAATCGACATTATTCTCTGCATAACTCGCTTAGTTTTGATGCTAGGAACTTTTATAAACAATGAAAATAATGGTTTTTCAAAGGACTTTGAAAAAAGTATCATGAGTTTTTCCCGAAAATGCATTAGTTTTTGGTTTTTGTACGTAAAAACTTTCCATTTTGGCGATTGAAAATACCAGTCAACTTTCAACAAGCAATAATTCCGTTTGTATTAGGTCTGCATACATCATAAGTACAAGATTTTCTTTGTTTTTTATAAGCTATAAATTTGCTATTTACATTTTTTTCGATTGAAAGTATATTTTTCCAGTTATTCACGAAACAAAAATCTTAAAACGTGGTTTTCTTCCCTGAAAACCGAAAATTTCACCCGCGAATATGTGGAAAAGTAGTGGATTTCAGAAAAAACTTTATCGAACAAAAGTTGCTTAGAATAAGTCAATATATCGATTGCTACACTTAATTTTAATGAGAAATTTTTCACCCCCAAGAAGGGGTGGCATCCACCTCCAGGGAAAAGGCAACCCCCGCCACAGGGTAGACTTTGGAAAAGATGGTAAGTAGAACCTTAATTTACTTTTACATGAAAATCGGTGCAGTATGGGATAAAAACACGAGAAAATGGTCATTGACTGGACTATTCTAAAGGGACTTGAGGAAGAAGCAAATTTAATTAGAAGCAATTTATTTGTAGATAGTTACATTGAATTAAAATGCTTAGCAAGAACTATTGAAAAGGTCTCATCTTCAGTCTCTGCTGACGATACAGATACTCCTTCGTCATATCGTGTGCCGAAAACATTTCCCTACTCCTTCTTAGGATTTCTTCGGGAGGTCCCCAATCCTTCGTGGGTTTAAATATAGAAATAACTGATGTTTTTTTTTGCCATTTTAAAACTAACAATGTGCCGAAGTATACCAGTGGAAGGGCAGAGAGAATTGTACATAAAACAATACAAGGAACGAAATCTGGTGGTTTCAAACGGAAAAATGCAATGTATCGGTTCAAAAAAATAAGGAAACCAAAAATAATTCCAGTATACCAACTCATTTGCCAAACAATTGATGGTTTAAAACCCAACATGAATTGTATATCATCTGAGTAACGGTTTATCCCATAAAAACAGCAAATGAAGACACCTGAATAGAAAGCTAGGATAGGAGTTACAATTTGGGCGACTGAATATTGGATACTTATGAGTAGTTTCCCTAAACCAGAGTATTTACAAATAAAAAATAAGAAAAAGTAAAAAATACAGAGTAGAAAACCTAGAGTATTTCTATATTTTTTCAATCTATGTTGCGTCTCGATTATTGCAGACAATAAAACTTCACATTTTGTTGCAAAATTCCGGAGAACTATTAAAAACATACTGAAGAAGAAAAAAATTGAATACATTTTTGACATATCCCAATATAAAAAGTTCAATACTACGAAGACGAATCTGGTATCAGCTGGAAAATCCATAGCCCATTGAAATGAGTAGTTTCTATGAAAAGTGTATATCCCAAAGGCGTTGAACAGAAACAGTGAATACAGAAGCGTATAGGTTAAGTTAATCAAATTCAGCATTACAGCGTCTAAATTTGCCGCGTTTCTGAAGTGATTGTACTTTCCGAATGTTTGAAGTCCTCCGAGGTTATAGCCGACACTATGCACACTGAAGGTGTATAATAGCGACCAGATTCTTATTTTTCCAATATTCTTGAAAGGTGACTTGCTTATATATTTCAAGGCTCTGAAACTTCCTGGGAGTGTGTACGATTTAACTAGAAGAATTCCTTGCAACACCGAAGGACAATACACGAAAAAAGGAACAAAAACAGTTAGACTATCCATGCCGTTCCTTATGCATATGTATAAAAGGAGTGATACTACTGCCGCACAAAAACACATCTCAATAGCGTATTCCGATCCTTCTTCATTGAATTTCGCAGTATTTAAAAGAGTCCAGAATAATGCTGTGCTATGCCTCCATTTGATTTTTCGGCAATGTTCCGCATTGAATTGTTCGATACACTCCTCGTGATCTGAACGATTCGTCTCCAGTGTGTAACATCCGAAATTCTGGAAATCTTGTTTGCCGCACTCTAGCCATGGCGGAGTACCACTTAATCCCTTTATTGAATAAAATAACAGATACGTACTCAGCATAAAGCTAGCCAGAGATGATATGAAGTTACATATGACTCCGACTATACCGATTCCCCTCCAAACAGGTGCGGCATCCCATATTTTTATACATCCTCTTCTTGAATATTGAGATAGTGCAATCTCTAAAAATGAACCAGGGACTGTGACGAAAACAGTAATGATTACTAATACAATCATCATTTCAAAGAAGGATTCGAATTCCAGCATCATTTTCGGTAATACATCTATGGTAAAATTTCCAATTACCCAACAAATTAAAGTTAACTGCAATTTATTCGTATCGATATTATGAGATGGAACTCTATTTTTGTTTTGAACTTTAGTTTTATCTTCAGAATTCATTCTTCTAGAGTTCGAAAAAATGATGTCAAACTGATGTATGAAAACAAAAACCATAGTAACGACCAGGACAAGTGAAATAGATATCACTTGATAATATTTCATGAACATAATGATTTTATTTTTAAGGAGGCCATAGACGACTAACTTGATACACGACCATTAGCACCAGCCTCAGCTACCAAGAAGAAGTAGTACGAGCCTGAATTTGCAGGTTATTCAATTTCTACATACTTCCCGTCAATTACACCAATGCAGTTTGTTCAATTCCATCTTCAGCCAATAACTTTCTGTTTTTGGTATCTACAACATGGCCAGTAATGATGAACTAAAAATAATAAAAGTCCTTACTATAGCTTATTTCAATCGATATGTGATCAAAAATCAATAACTAAAAGTGCGAAGGTTACCAAACGAGGTCTAACCATAATTTCCCCCCCCAAGATGAAATGCTATATCCGCCACTGATCTGATGTATAGATTATTGTATGGTATGTGCTAACCTGAATATACCTACTTCTTCAAAACTTGGTTGTTAACACTGCAAGTTTCAATTATGATTGTTCCAAGACTTTGTGGAGATATGGGGGTGAGATATTTCAAATCTTGGAAGCTCTTGCCACTGGCTACAAATCGCAATGTTGACGGCAGCCGTTCGTTCCAAGTAATTGCACATCTCATATAGTCCAGTATTTGACGGTAAAAATACGGTATTACCTCAGAATTCTTTCGGACTGAACCGATTTTGATGAAAATTTGTGAGAAGGCGTATTTTACCCTCCTCTTCAAAAGTTATATAGTGCCGATGAGTGCTTTTTATTTTTAGGGGGTGAAAACAACCCCTTTATACAAAAAATTCAAAAACTATGAATGTAAGAGTTATTTCTATTCTAATTATGTTTAAATAGGTGAAATTAATATTTATTCATATTCTAGAATATATTTTGAAGAACATTTCAATTTTTTAACCCTTAAAAACTACCCCTCAAGACGAAATCTTCAAAAAAATGGGTGTATAACAGCTGTAAATTGTTTTATGATCAATATATAATAATTTAATAATGTCTTACAGATTGTCAAATTATTTTTCAATTTTCGCAAAATATCAACCCTTAAAAACTACCCTAACTACCCTTTTATAGAAAAACATTCAAAACTATCAGTTATTTATATTGAAATTTTGTCTAAAAATTATTATTAAATATTCATACTTATTGTGAATATTTCACAATAAGTATGAATATTTCACAATAAGTATGATATTTTGAAAAACATTTTAAATTTTTAACCTTTAAAACCATAATAATTTAAAAATAACTTAAATAAAAGATACATTATATAAATATTAGTATATTTTATTTATACATTTCATGCATAATAGAATATTTTATTAATTAAAATTACAATATAGTTTAGCATCGCAATTGGTTTTTTGAGCATAACTTCCCTAATTTTCAAGATATTTAAACTCTCAAAATGGCATTTTAAAGGTAATTCCTAGCGCTACACGACATGTGAGCATGCACTTTTTTGAGCCCTTCGTTTTTAAGATTTTACAGCTTAAAGGGCTTGGCTAAGGTGGTTCTTGCGTTCACATGCAACCTTAAAACTGTAATATCTCAATGAATTTTCGTAGTAGAAAAATAAAAAAAACAAAATTTTCAGCGAAAAAAAAACTTGGTTTTCGTATTTTTTCATGATTTGAGTTTTTTCTGTAGTTTTTGAGTTATTTTGATGAAAAGAAAATTTTTTTGAAAAATTTCAAAAATAAAGTCAAATTTGAATGCAATTTTTTTCAAATCTAAATATTCTAAACCGACCAAACTCACAGAACTTGTTGCTAGTACCGAGATGAAGTTATGAATACAGTTGTAACTGCTAATTTCAATTTTTGTGGCTAATACACTGATTTAATCGCTGATTTTTTCTCCAAAAAAGTGAGATGAGCAAATAGTTTTTATTATATCTCCGTTAATTTTCAAGCAAATGACCTCTTCGACAGCTCATTTTAAAGGGTTTTTCGAGTACTTCGTAGGTTTTCCTTGAAAAACTTACTTTAATAACTTTTCGTTATTTAACGTTAAAATGTTGGAACTCGGTTTTAAACGAACAAATACCCATATTCAATAAGCTATAACTCGCTTGCTATTGCTCCTAAAATAATTTTTCAAAAACCAATCGATTTGTTTTTCCAAAAGCTTCAATTATGATTTCAATCATTTTTTTGTTAGAACCAAAAGTTTTTGAGCAATGTCTAAAAAACCATTTTAAAACAAGCATTTTTCATTGAAAAATCAAAATTTTTAATCGCGGATAACTCGAAAAATATTACCTTGTATAAAAAACTTTATATAAACTTTTTTGCTTAAAATTAAACCCTCTATCGATTTCTGGGGTTTCTTATTTTTTTTTAAATTTTACCCTTCAAAAAAGGGTGACATTTACCCCCAGGGCAAGAGCACACAATACAAATTCCGTATTTCATTTAATATGTGAGATAAAAACGTGAATAAAAAAACAAAATGCTTGTAAAAGATGGGGCTATATGTTCACTTAGAGAGACGCCTAATACTGTTGATGGGAATTCCCACAGAATATGACAAAAGTTGTGCATTTTACTAGTTTTTCTTCAAACACCCAGTATATGCCTAAAACCCGAATTTAAATTTTCTCTCTTTGCATAACGTCATTTCTGAAGATTTAAGCTACATTGAAAAAAAATTTTATCTATATCGATTCAGCAGTTCGCGAGAAAATTTAATTTTGAAATTGACCCAAATTTTAGTGGTGCGTTAATTTTGCTGGCCAGTGTATATATATATATATGTATATATATATATATATATATAATATATATATATATATATATTTATATATATATATATATATATATATATATATATATATATATATATAATTAAGTGAACTAGGAAACTAATCAAACAAACCTCCTAGCGGAGCTGATTATAAGAGTTCACGAAGCATCGAAATATCCACATCTACCCTAGACGGTAATTGTTAGAAATGTTTATTTGTTTATCACGATCGATGGAAATTGATAGACAGACTGTTTCGCCCTTTAAGGGGCTCATCAGTATCATCCATCCATCGAAAGTGATAACCAAACCAACATTCCAAACGGTCATACATTTTCCTTCCAGTAACTCCATGGCATATAAATATGACACAGCGCCATCAGTCGGAAACAGTCGGAAACCGTTTAATACGAATAATTCTCACTTATATTCATTTGCCATTGCGGTAAAATTCGGAGCGATTGTTGCTTGCGGTGTCTAAATGATGAATCACATCGAATTGATGTGTCAACTTTGCCCTGGCAGATATAGTAGCCATCTTCGGGTGTTCCGGAAAACGAGTTCTCGTTGCCGAAATGTTTTCGTCTGTCTGAAAGATGTGGTTCAATTATTTCCGACTGGTGGCGCTGTGTCATATTTATATGTCATGGAGTTAATAGAAGGAAAATGTATAACCGTTTGAAATGTTGGTTTGGTTATCACTTTCGATGAATGGATGATACTGATGAGCCCCAATAAGGGCGAAACAGTCTTTCTATCAATCTCCATCGATCGTGATGAACAAATTAACTTTTCTAACAATTACCGTCTAGGGTAGATGTGGATATTTCGATGCTTCGTGAACTCTTATAACCAGCTCCGCTAGGAGGTTTGTTATAAATGTCCTAGTTCACTTAATTTTATAACCACGGGCATATTTTCCGTTTAACACGAATAATTCTCACTTATATATACATATATATATATATATATATATATATATATATATATATATATATATATATATATATATATATATATATATATATATATATATATATATACCTAAGGATGGTGTATGTTAGAAACATTAAGTTGTTTATCACAATCAATGGAAATGATAGACAGTCTGTTTCGCCCTTATTTGGGGCTCATCAGTATCATCTATCCATCGAAAGTGATAACCAACCAAATATTTCTAACGGCGTTATATTTTCCTTCCAGTGACTATATGGCATATAAATATGACACAGCGCCACCAGTCGGAAACAAATGAACCACATCCCACAGATAGAAGAAAACATTTCGGCAACGAGAACTCGTACGTCCTGACACCCGAAGGTGGTTACTATAATCGCTAAGCAAGGGTGAAGTTGATACTTCAATTTCGATGTAATTCAACATTCACACGCCGCAAGTAACAAGTGCTCTAATTTTTATCCCTTTTACAGGTATCAAATGAATAAAAACTGGAGCGCTTGTTACTTGCGGCGTGTTGAATTACATCGAAATTGTTGTATCAACTTTACTCTTGCTTAGCGATTATAGTAACCACCTTCGGGTGTCAGGACGTACGAGTTCTCGTTGCCGAAATGTTTTCTTCTATCTGTGGGATGTGGTTCATTTGTTTCCGACTAGTGGCGCTGTGTCATATTTATATGCCATATAGTCACTGGAAGGAAAATATAACGCCGTTAGAAATATTTGGTTGGTTATCACTTTCGATGGATAGATGATACTGATGAGCCCCAAATAAGGGCGAAACAGACTGTCTATCATTTCCATTGATTGTGATAAACAACTTAATGTTTCTAACATACACCATCCTAAGGAATATGGAGGCGTTTCGTGAACTCGTATAACCAGCTCCGCTAGGAGGTTTGTTTGATTAGTTTCGAATAAATGTCCTAGTTCACTTCATTTTATTGCCACGAATGTGTATCGTTAACAACGAAGGATTCTGTTTTATATATATATATATAATATATTATATGATATATATATATATATATATATATATATATATATATATATATATATATATATATATATATATATACCGATAATTTTTGCTTTACTTGTTTAATATTTCCCAAAACTAATTTTTCTTTTTTAATGTTAATTTACTCTTTCTGTGTTTGATCTCTCGGGATGTGAAATTAATCGCCTCCATGGCAAAGTTGACCAAATCTCCCATACCGGAGAGTTCAAACAATAAAACCACAAAAATAAGTGATTTTCTTCCATAACAGAGATTTTATTTATAAAAAATTTCATTTAAAAAACGGCTACTTCCATATAAACGAACTATACCGATAATTTTTGCTTGTACTTGTTGTTAATATTTTCCAAAACTAATTTTCTTTTTGTAATATATATTTACCTCTTCTGAGATCTCTCGGATGGAATGAATCGCCTCCGTGGCAAAGTTTGTGACCAAATCTCCCATACGGAGAGTTCAAACAGTAAACCACAAATAGTAGTGATTTTCTTCCATAACAGAGGATTTTATTTGATTAAACTATTTTCATCTCCAAATGTTTCAATTCCAATTACTTAGACTACGCCGTTCTGATGAGGGACCAAAGAGGTCCCGAAGCACGTGTCAACGGCTGCTTCCATATAAGCGTACTATTCGGATAATTCTACGTCCACTTCTTTAATGTGTTTCCCATAACTAATTTCTTTGTTGTTAGATAAATAGTACCCTATTATTATTTATTTTCAAACATTACGTAGGTAAAGGTTTCTTTGGTTTTCCCTTACGATCTAAATGATAAGAATTTTGAAATATTAATATGACTGAATAGCATATACAAAGCAGCCCCTGTTTTATTCAATTTTTTTCAAATCAATAAATGCAAAGAAATTTCAATTGCGAATGTGTTATGTGAGGCGTCAACTTTTTTGGATTTAAAATCGAGTTTTTTTAAGATTTCAGATACCAGCCTGTTATTGCTAATAATTATCAAAAGATCAAAGAATTTAAAAATAGATCATCAGGCAACAACAATTCGAATACTAATATTATAATATATATTATAATATATATATATATATATATATTATATTATATATATAGTATATATAAGTATATATTAATATATATATATTATATATATATATATATATATATATAATATATAATATAATATATAATATAATTATATATTATATATATATATTAGTATATTATATATATTACTATATATATATATATATATATTATATATATATATATATATATATTATATATATATATATATATATATATATATAATATATAAATACTTGCTTAATTAGCAATATTACAAGTGTTATACTATGTTATTAAAATATAGCGTTGTTTCACAATGAGTCATGATTATTATAGAATGTACTTTTGTTGTTGATGATTGAAATGGCGAATGCGCCAGTTCTTAAGAAACTTCGAGATGTTTACTGAAGTCGAAAGGTTCCGAGTTCTCGCATTGCTGATCCGATAGAAATTACGAAGCGTTAATCTTAAACCCCCCAGACATCTTTCAAAGCAATCACGCTTCGCTTTCAGTCGCATTCCGTCCGGCTGTACGAAGATTAGTCGCAGTGACAGATGGATAAATAACATTGAAATGTCATTCTCGATAATCTGAATTCTATTTCAATAATGACACCTTTCGCCTTAGAGGGAAGAATAATCGGAGTATCATATTTTCACTTAACGCAGCCGCTATTATGGTAGATAAACTAATATCAATCAATTTTAAGAATATGTCTCAATCAAAAATAATCCAAATTCAATAATGAAACCTATAGACCGGGAGATGGTGACACGAAATATTAGGTCATTTGTACCAGTATGGCGGGTCTTCAGGGGTCTAACTACGTAAAGGTAAAAAGAAATATGATGGTCATAGAGCTGGTACCGGCGGCACAATCGCGTGGGCGTTAATCGAACGCGTCGGATAAATAACGAGTGTCGAACGATTTGTTCCACAAAAATGCTTGTATTTTCAGATATTCGAAAAAAAGAAGTAGGCGGTAGCGTAATGCTATACTTCTCGGGTGTGACTTACATCCCGCCATACCGACGCGAATACATTAATTTAAATAAAACCATTCAACCATTTGTACCAGGCTAATTTTTGCATAGCTAATAATCGTCGAGTAGCCATTCGCGAAAATCACCTCGCCATACTTTTCCGACAGTTCCCAATGGCCGCCATACCACTGCAAAGGAGTAATTTAGTTTTTGTTTCGCCAAACGATTTTAACCACCTTGAAACTATTTTTAACAGTACTCTGTATGATCATAAATAGAAGTCTGATAGTGCCATACCTGTCACCTCCCACAGGTGAATGTGAACAACATTCTTTCAAAATCCTAAGATTTTATTCGTAATTCGAACGATTTGTATCAGTATGGCGCCACTTTTTCCCTCTACTAAAATTATGGCAAATATAATAATGGACACATTGTATAATCGTCAAAAAAAAAAATTATTTTACAGTGGTATTCTTGAAACGTGTCAAATAAATGAGTATTTCAAGTATGGCAGCACTTTTTCTCCCTACTAGAAGTATGGGAAAAATAAAAACAGTCACATTTTGTCAAATACTATTAAAAAATTCAAATGCAATACTGGTACAAATCGTTTGGCGAAAAAATTACTCCTTTGCAGTGGTATGGCGGCCATTGGGAACTGTCGAAAAAGTATGGCAAGGTGATTTTCGCGAATGGCTACTCGACGATGATTAGCTTTGCAAAAATTAGCCTGGTACAAATGGTTGAATTGTTTTATTTAAATTAATGTATTCGCGTCGGTATGGCGGGCTGTAAGTCACACCCGAGAAATACGACATAACTCTACCGCCTACTTCTTTTTTTTTCGACTATCTGAAAATACAAGCATTTTTGTGGAATAAATCGTTCCACACTCGTTGGCGTTCGACGCGTTCAATTAATGCCCACGCGATTGGGCCGCCGGCACTATGACCATCATTTTCCTTTTTGCCTTCACGTTATTAGATCCCTGAACAACCGCCATACTGGTACAAATGACCTATTATTTTGTGTCGTCGTCTCCCGGTCTACTAGTAAAACACAGATGAATTATGTATTCACTTCCCTTAATAGGTATGATAAGCCAAGAATTGTGGAAAATATACTTAGATGAAATTTGTGGAATCTTTTTTTATTGCATTTTCAATTTTTTTGAATTTTATGAGATCTAGAGTATCCATTTCTCGGGGTTGCACCATGGTAATGAAATCGTCAGTACAAATATTTACAGGACAAGAGAATTTTGAATCGTCTTTTTACTAAGAGACTTATTCTCCAACACAATACGTATTATGGGGGCCATAGACAACCAACTTGGTCGTCAACCTCGTTGTCAACTTGGTTGCCCACATACGGTCAACTTGCTGTTGCGAACTTTCAGTTCTGTTGCGTTCACACTCTTGCCAGAAAATTAGTTCCAATTCCATGTTGTCTTTAGTAGTTCTAAACGAATTATGTGAGGATGGTGAGAAAGTGGTTTTTCCAAAATGAAGAACAAAATTGTGGTCAAAGGAGTAGAACTTAAAAAGTCCTGAGTTTTCTCATTCAAATTTATTAAAAGAACTTAGAATATCTGCACCTGAAGATTTCAAAAATAAATTTAAGAAAGGTCAGTGCACACTACGATGATTATATTATCTACAATAGTCGAGACGCAATATAGAATGATAAAATATAGAAATAGCCTGGGTTTTCTACTCTGTATTATTTACTTTTTTATATTTCTTATTTGTTAATACTCTAGTTTAGGGAAACTTCTCATAAATATCGAATATTCAGTAGCAGAATTGTAACTCCTATCCTAGCTTGTGAAGTGTCTTCATCTGCCGTTTGTATATATAAATAAATATACTCAGATGATATACAATTCATGTTGGGCTTTAAGCCATCAGTTGTTCGGCAATTGAGTTGGTATAATGGAATTATTTTTGGTTTCATTATTTTTATGAACCGATATATTGCCTTATGCCGTGTGAAACCACCAGATTTCGTTCCTTGTATTTTTTTATGTACAATTCTCTCTGCCTTTCCACTCGCATACTTCGCCACATTGT
>JARQZK010004345.1:322500-330000 GCA_030704885.1 Cynegetis impunctata
CGCCTACTATTACAAAATTTCAGGCAATCATTTTTTTTAACCAAAAACCATTAATTTGCAAATAATTCGAAAACCATAAGATTTAGGAATAGGCGACATTATACAAAGTAGCCCTTATTTTTGATACTGAATCGAATAAAATAATAAAAGTTGTAAGTATTCATTTGAAAAAATGGACTTTCTGTAGTTTTCCAACATCCATTTTTGTATTACTTTCCTGAGCATCCTGTATATTAAATGTCAAAATACTATTCATCTTATGCTAAAACAGAACCACCTTTATTAGGAAATTTATCTTTATTGGGCAGTAATACCGTTTTTTTTTGAAAAAAGTATGATTATTACTCGATCTGCATACGTACTTTTTGACAAATGAATTCAAATATTTCCGAAACAGTTGAAGATAGGTATAGGACAATATAAATAAAATCTATCTAGAATTTTGTGAAGAATTGAAAAATGTAATAATATACAGGGTGTCCCATTTGAAATAAGCAAGCTGATACCTACTTCCGGTATAACCGGAAGTGCCATCACCTTGAAAATATTTTAGCATGATGTCCCCCATCGACATCATTACACAGCCAAATTTTCAGATATTTCCTATGTTTAGTTTTCCATATATCCATCGATGCAGTTCCTGGTGGGACACCCTGTATATGTATATATATATATATATATATATATATATATATATATATTAATATATATATATATATATATATATAAATTTATTTATATATTTCATTTTGTTCAATCTTTGCGTAGCTTTTTATACATTTTGGAGCCCAGGATATTAAACTAATTCTGAGTTTTTGTAAGCCTTAATTTCGAATCAAAAATCTATTCCGGTTTCAGGTGAAAAGTTCGTATCAATTCAAGAACCTGTGTCAATCAATTTTCTTTCATGCATAGAAGAAATAAATTGGCATGCTAAAAGAGAAGCTCCATACTGCTTGTTCTCTATGATAATATTTTCATAGCTCATTTCTTCGCAAGAAAACTCTATATTCATAAAATATTTTCTTATATATTTCAATAATGAAAATTCGTATGATAGGAGTCTACAACAATTGATTCTATTCTATATTATATCAGGCAGAAAATTAAATTTTAGACAATTTATGTCCAAGAAAATGCGCCATCAAAAAAAATCCGGAAAGGGAATTTTATTGCAGTTTTTGATTTTGTTTGAAATTCTTGACTCAATTTTCCATCTCTGTAACAGTATTAGTTCATTTTATCAAGCAGATTTTTTTATTATCAAATAACTTTAAACAAGAACTTAGCCTTCTGGGACACCTCGGGAAAGTTCCAGTTAGCTTGATTTATGCATTCAACTATAGGTCCCTGTATTCCGTAATGTTGTTTTCGTGAAAATTTTGAATGAGACACCTCGCTTAGGTCAAGAACCATAACTTCATCCATCTTCTCAAATACCGATGTAACAAATTCGAAAACTATAATCACCACTGTTGTTTCAGATCTTTTCTCCCTAAATCCATGTTCATTTTCGACAGATAGCTCTTAGCGATTTAAGACTTTACGATTTTCACTTTTATTGATGCTTTAAAAACTTTTGATTTCATCGGTAGACTCATATGGTTAATCCCACTGATTCACATTTTCATTTTGATTGATTTAAATCACTAGGGTTCGAAAATATTTCTGACTAACGCAAGTATTTATCGAATGTCATAGTGCTAGATAATTTTTCCACGAGCGTGTGAAAAGTGACATTTTTCACACCCATTTCGGTATGAAAAATGTCACTTTAACGCAGTAGTGTAAAAAGTGATTTACTTTACTCACAATCGATCGGTAATCGATGGTTTTCTAACCTTCAACACAGTCGGGAAGCGCTTTATTACATACTTCATACTTTCCCGGCTAACAAATCTCACTTTCCCGGCTAGCAAATGTCACTTTACCGGCTAGCTTGTGTCACTTTACCTACTAGTATGGAAATAAATCAGAATTAACTCGATATTCATTTAATATAAAAGGAAAAAACTATTTGGAATTATAAATATTAATAGTTACAGTCGAATTATGATTACTATTGACCGTTAAAGCAAGACCTTGTTGCTTAAAGTTATGAGTTTCAGAATTCGATGATGATGCCGACGTTCTAGGATTTTCTTTTAGAAGTTCATCGCACCTGCAAGCTCCAGAAATGCCAATAATCAATGCAACCTGAAAGAAATTTGTACTTTAACATTTTTAATATGCACTAAAGAAATTAAAATGTTACCTTTTGAGGGAGATATTCTATCGGAGCATCGTTTAGAAATTTATCGATGTTTGCTTTGGAAAGAACACTTGACTTTTTAGCTTTGCATCCCACATTTTGCCTTTTCAAGTATGCCCGTAATTTTGCATAATTACTGATTGCCTATATTTAATAGTGTTCGTAGCATCGAGTACCTTGACCATAATGTACTGGCTTTATTCTGATTAGGTACTCAATTCACCGAAATAGGTAAGGAGCACAGTCTTCGTATTCACATACCTGCCTCTGCTTCTCACAGGAATAAGGCCTTCGGATGTTAGTTCTGCAGCTACTCGAAGTTCTAGTAGTATGGATTCAAATTCGCAGTCGTTAATATTGTCAAAAATTAAATTGTGAATTATGACAACTGTCAGATCGAATCTATGGTTAAATCAACTAACTTTTATGTTGCCTAATTAATACAAGTAATAATAATTATTATCAGAACTTGATTATTAATGTGATAGATTGTGAGTAAAATAGTATACAAACCTCGGGGAAAATCATTCCAGCCTCACGTCTGCAGCACACCTCGGTGCTGCGCACCTCGGTATGCTACCTTGCCGTTCGGCTGTAATAGATTACTTCCCCGCTCGGTATGTAATATACTATTTCGCACCAGTGTGAAAAGTAAATTATTTTTCACACTAGTGTGAAAAGTAATTCTGAAAAGATTTATATATTTCGAAGAGTATTTTTTGAGTAATTAAAAAATGACAAAAAATTAATATAACCATTTCATTAGAGCTTTACAAATACAACAATATAACATATTATGATATATGTATATTAGGGTGGAGTGAAAAAATCAACTTTTGAAATTTGGAATGCCTGTATGCGGAAAAGTGGTCTATATAATTGTTACAATATCCTGCAAAATTTCAAATCGATCGGATTTTGTTTAGCGGTGCCCCCACTGCTCCGAATTTCGAGCTTGTTGACCCCCACTAGAGCCAATCGTTAGCGTTCGTAAATACTCGATTTATTTCTATGTAAAGGGTATTGACTATGTTTTCTTCTATAAGTATCAATTTGGATGTGATTAGAAACTATTTGTATATTCGCCAGTTTTCAATAGAAGCAGCTGCAAATAATGCTGAGCCAACTGTTAGTCACATGAGTGAAATTCTTCTTGGTGAATTGAAATTACTGTGGGCTAAAGCATCCATACCGATAATATCAGATCAACAAATCAGATCTAAATTGAAGGAACTACACCAAAAATTCAGGAATATTAAAAAAAAAGCCTATGAAAAATAGAACCTCTGACAATATGCAAAGAAAAGTTAAAGACTTTAGAGATTCGTTGGAGAAAAAGTTATTCGATATAGCATCATGCAAATGTCCCGACTTATCAACCTGTTAATGCAAAAATAAGATACCGACTCGAGAGCATGACTTTATTGAAGATCAAAGACATGATCGAAAAATGGTATTGGTTCTGTAGATAGAGTAGTTACCAAAAAGCTGCAGCGTTCTGAATACAGAAAAATTGTGGAAACACAAGCTCCAATTGCTTCAACATCAACTTCCGACACACATATTTCAGTATATCCAAATAATTTAAACAGTGAATCATCAGATGAGTGTCATAAGTATTTACGAGGTAAATACAAAAAACCTGAACAAAAGATGATTTACAGGTACCAAGAAAATCAAAACAAATGCGAATAAATTTGCCTAACTTAGCTCAAGCATGCGAACGCACAGGAGTGTCTGATAGAGCTGCATCTATAATAAGAAACTCTGTTTTGCAAGATCTAAATCTCATTTCAGTGGAAAATCATGACATCATAGATCGGAATAAAATTTGGCAGAAAAAAAGGCGAAACCAGATTAAAACTTACGAAACAGAAAATTTTCAATTTCTTCATGGGATATATTTCGATGGGAGAAAAGAAACTCTACAAAACCAATTAAAAGGCAATGAGTAGGTACTACAAAGGTACGACGGTATCTGAGGAACATATCGTTTTAGTCTCCGAGCCCAAGTCAAAATATATAGGACATATTACGGTATCGTCGGGTACTGCAGAATAAATCAGCAACGAAATGTTAGACTTTCTGAAGACAAATGTGGACCTTGACAATATAATAGCGATTGGATGTGACGGATCTGCTGCTAATACAGGTATTCACAATGGTGTTATCCGTAAAATAAAACTTGCAATTGGTCGATCTATGCAATGGTTCATTTTCATTTTACATACAAACGAATTACCTTTGCGCCATTCAATAAAGCATTTGGATGGAGAAACTGTCGGACCACGTGAGTTTTCAGGAACTATTGGTAAAGAATTACAAAACTGCAAGAATCATCCTGTAGTTACATTTCAAGCAATGCCATCTGTTTTACCAAAATATAACGAAAAGGATATCGACCAACTAAGCACCGACCAAAAATATCTGTATAAAGTTAGTAATTCCATATCAAATGGTAAAATTTCTAGTTACTTAGCAAGAAGACAGGTTGGAAAAATTTCACATGCTAGATGGCTTACGACTGCCAACAGAATTCTTCGACTTTACGTGGCAAAAGCTTGTCCATCAGAAAATCTAAAATGACTAGTATGCTATATACAAAACGTATATGCTCTACTGTGGTTCGTGATTGAAGCAAGCCTTTTTGTTTTGAAGGATCGATACATTTATTCGATTTAATAAAAAGAACCAGGTATTTGGCACCTTAACTGCGAAAGATAGTGGACAGAATAATACAAATTAATGGATATTTTGCGCAACCTGAAAATTTTCTGATAGCAATGCTTTGCGATGAACGACGGCATATCATAGAATTGGGTTGGGCGAATTTCGAAGACCAGAAGCTCCCATGGTTTAGGAAAATTTAAAGTCCCCGAAATCAACTTTTCAGGCACGGATTATACCGAAATAATTAACTGGCAACAATTCCCGATAAGTGAACCTCCAATGACAAAAAAACTTAAAACAGAAGATCAAGGATATTCCTGAAGAAGTAGAAATACTACATTTTTCCTGTCACTCTCAAGCTATAGAATGCTGCGTTAAGCTGGTAACAGAAGCATCGTCAAAAGTATGTGGGCCTGAAGCAAGAGATGGTTTTATAAGGGCCCAAATAGTTTCTCGACAAGCATTGCCTAAATTCGATATAAAAAAAGAGTTTTTAGTTAATCTCAATAATTAAGATTTATGAATATTTCAAGGGTGGGTGGGCGTTTGGAACTCGAATTGCAGCCACCTCCTCGTGGTGAGTTCTGGGTTGTTTTTTAACGAAAACAAGCTAAAAGCTGCAAAAAATCACCCAATCTCAATTCTTAGTTCGCTTGGGGCATCGGAAAAACTTGTCCTATAAAACTCATTTTTTGCAAGCTACTTATACTACAGGTGAGATCACTTTTCCGCATACAGGCGAAACAATTTTGAACAAAAAATTTTTTTCCTTCATGTTCACTCCCCCTAATGTATACCTATATAAGAAATCATTGCTTAAAAAAGTTTACCACACAATTTGTACAGTTACTTAAATTAATCTCCGACGGAAATTGTTGATAGGATACTGAACTTCCGATCGAAGTATTCATAGTCGAAACATCTTCATTAGGCTGTGTACAGGTAACCTTTTTTTCTCCTAGTATCTTCAAGGCTGTTTTTCTTTTATTCTCCACGGAGTTTTTCACACATCTCTCGGCTACAGTGGCCGACTTTCAACCCCCATGACGTTTAAGAGTCAAAATATCTGCTCCTGAGTCTGCTAAGAGTGGAGCAGATGATCGCCGAAAGCAATGTCCTGTATAGGTAGACGGGTCAGGCAATCCAAGGAAAGTAGCTATGTTTTTTTTCTGCATAGCTCCAAAAGTATTTATGCCTATGGGCAGTTTTATGGGCACTACTTTTCGATATTGGAAAAAAATCGATTGTTGGTAATTCTTACAAGACGCAGACACTCATACTTTCGAACAATCTCCACAAAAAAAATTTCTTCAATTGGACCACCACTAATAACAAATTCTCTACAGGCTTTCGTTTTAGTGTCAGATATTTCAATTGAGTAAATGTCACCTTTGTCTATTACGTCTTCAATAGTCATCCGGCACAGCTCGTCTCTCCTGCACCCTCCTGCAATTCCAATGATTAGTGTGACTTTCATGAGCAAAAAATCGTCATCGTTGTTCAAAAAATGTTGACATTTTCTTTTAAAAAACTTAAGATTTCTTCTCCTTATAACCTTCCGTTTTTCAAAAGAGATATTACATTATTGTACATGCTTATATCAATGTTTTTCTCTTTCGATCTTTAACATGGAATAATGACTCCAAAGGGATAAAGACTTTTGTTGTGTGGATTTCTGCTGGAAATACGCTAGTAAGACAGTCTCGGTGAGATTCTTCATTTCGTTTGCAATACATCACTTTTCGAAAGGTTTATATGCATTTTCATATTGGATCCTTGACTGGGCCGGTAGAAGCAAATTCATAGCTATTCTCGCAAATTCTTCTACGTCTGATGAAGCTAAATCACTATTTTCTTTGTCTGAAGTGTCCATTCTCTCCACTAGGTTCTTGGAAATAACTTTTTGAGGCAGAATTTTTCGAATTATATACGGTTTGTCAACTTTACTGACATACAGTTAAATAACATAGGATCACTAATAGAGCAAGATCCCAGAGCCGCCAGACGTACCTTATTTTCTCAGTAATAAAATATATGGGATGAAGTAGTGCTCGTATGTACTTTCAGTGTATGGATACTCGCTATCTTGTGCCGTTGGCCAATTTCCAGGTATCATGTGCTGAAGATGGAAAAAACAGTATGAGCGAAATGTCATGATTCGCCCATAGTGATTATCTATGCGCGTCGAACTCCCTTCTATATTTACTGTCTACTCAAGCATGCTCTATGTTTGAGTATACGTACTTTCGATATTATTATTATTTTCAAATGGACGAATCATGACATTTCGTTCATACTGTCATACTCACTCTATGTGTGTCTGGCGGGATGTTTGGCCCATACGATCGGTCTGGCAGCTTGCATAAGGTATTGAAAAGGTTCCCTGAGTATCATATATGAAAATCATGTGTTAGAAAATAAGAGAAGTAGGTCGAGTTTTTTTACATCTTTAGCACCTGATACCTGGAATTTGGCCATCGGCACAAGATAGCGAGTATCCATACACTGAAAGTACATACGAGCACTACTTCATTCCATAAATTTTATTACTGAGAAAATAAGGCACGTCTGGGGCTCTG
>JARQZK010004345.1:335000-340000 GCA_030704885.1 Cynegetis impunctata
GTATAAAGAGGCAATCGGGAGAGATTTTACTCCAACCCAGTTTGTTAATGCAGCTATAAGAATAACTATAAAGTTAATAATTTCAAACGGGTATTGGCGTCCTGAAAAGAATGTTCCATGTTGGAAGTCTCTTTGAAGCCAAATTTTATAGAACCACAATGTCATTTTCGTCGTATGTTGATATATCAGCATAAAAATAAAATGGTGTTGAAATAATTATTTATGTACCAAGTGCGTTATAGAGATCCTAACGCTCGGAGGGTAACATTCGGCCCGAGGGCCTTTAGCCCGAAGGATGAATGTTGCCATCGATTCATTGCTCCTATACTTTCCATTTTCCTTCTCATAGTAGGCATGTCATTCGTTGATATTTTGACGTTTGTGAATATTTTTGTCATCATATTTAGTGAATATCGTTGCAGCTTCCTGTGTAGTCTAATAGAAATAATGGAAATGAAAATAACCCAAGAATACAATAGAAAATGCAGCCAAAGCTGCCAATAATTCATTGCCGGAGAAATCCAGAGTCGTATACGACAAGGATTATGAAGTTACTTCAGTTGTCCTCGTACCTATGAGCGGGCGTTATGAATTATAATGCCCGCTCATAAAGCCCTAGGGCATAATGAGTGTATTTATAGCAACCGTATCTAAGTGAAAAATAAAATATTATATATATATATATATATATATATATATATATATATATATATATATATATATATATATATATATATATATATATATTATATATATATATATATAATATAATATATATATTAATATATATATATATATATATATATATATAAATATATATAGTATATATATTAATATATATATATATATATATATATATATATATGTATAGTTATATATATATATATATATATATGTATGTATATATATATATATATATATATATATATATATAAGCCTCCTACAAACTCTATAATCAAATAATACAATTTGCTAATTCGCAACGTGCCGAAAATCTCGATGCCAGCCAAAAGCATATTTTTCCTCTACTACACTAATTTCACTACAGTACGCATATCTTGCGTTAACTCGATAATACAGTTGAAGTAAGTTAAATATTCGTCTTAAAGTCAATGGCACGCCACGAATACGAAAAGTCATTTAATAATAACAAATCATCGAATAGCCTTTCCAGCCACCTAACTATATGAGTCCTGGTATCTTATCGGTGTTTCGATAATATGCTTTATACTTGAGAAAAATTGATTCGTCGAACCTCTTCTTGCTGCCTTTTCATATTCATTGAAAATATACGGTGATTGATTGATTGTGTGGTTGACTTCTTCAGTGCCCCAAGTCAAGGGTCCATTTGATGCCCTTATCAGGTTTAGTAGCCTCTTCACTAGTTTCTTTCTATATAAGATCTTGATCCTAAAATGGTATGCCTCCTGAAACTGTTGTCTTAGAAGTTTTAGATGATAAAAAAGGCGGTTCTTTTCTCCTCCATACTCTGCCAGTATATCGATTATTTTCTATATACAACTATATATAACTATATGAGTCCTGGTATCTTATCGGTGTTTCGATAATATGCTTTATACTTGAGAAAAATTGATTCGTCGAACCTCTTCTTGCTGCCTTTTCATATTCATTGAAAATATACGGTGATTGATTGATTGTGTGGTTGATTTCTTCAGTGCCCCAAGTCAAGGATCCATTTGATGCCCTTATCAGGTTCAGTAGCCTCTTCACTAGTTTCTTTCTATATAAGATCTTGATCCTAAAATAGTATGCTTCCTGAAACTGTTGTCTTAGAAGTTTTAGATGATAAAAAAGGCGGTTCTTTCCTCCTCCATACTCTGTCAGTATATCGATTATTTTCTATATGTGCCAATGGTTTTCTCAATGAGCAGTGACCTGTTCATAGTCGCAGCACCGGTCTTATCTGAGTTCTGTTGTGCCGAAGAAAGTCATTGGACAGTCATTTTACCTAGGTAAACTAATCCATAATTTGTGATACTTTGTTCGAATCCATCTAGACATACAGAAGCGTGTCAGTGATTCTGAAATATCAAGTAGTGATAGTGAAATCAGTAACTGTTCCATTCTTTACCAGGGTGTCTGCATATTCACCACTTCTATTCCCCTTAATTGGAGCCTTTTTAAGTATGCCCTTAATGTGGTGAGCTCGGAGCAAGAGTTTATGAAGATTTTCCTAGCCCAATTTTAACCTTATCTGGAAGCTTGCTTCAAGGTATGTTTGACTGTCAGAAACTATGTGGATTTTCCGAGCACGATAAACTCTTATCCTTGATACTTGACTGCAGGCATATGTCTATGACCATTATTTCCGGAAGTGATACTGGCCGTAGATATGTAGCTATTGTCAAACATCGAAAGAGGATATTTAAATTTTATTATTTTATGATCAATTATTATCAAGTAATCATCAGTTCAGTGAGTTCAATTTATTAAAATTTCATGTATTTATATATTACCTTCATATCAGAAAATGAATTATATTATTTGGAAAAATTACTACACTTAAGACAATTCTCACAATTATAAATTTAAACTCGTATTGGAGCACGTGAAAATTATATTCGAAATCAATTCTGCTTCAGAATAAAATAGTTAAAGATGGAAAAATGAGAATTTAAAACTCTATATCCACCAATCAATCGATATTGGCATAGAACAAAATTGATTCGATGCGAGGATATATAAACAAATTGATCCACAGGTACATCCTTTTAAACCGTTGTGCAAATAACATGTGAAAGGACGCTACGAGTGGTTTTTCCAGAGTGGAGCTCAAAGCGGAAGGCAAAAACGCGTCCGGAATAATATATTGAGTACTTACCGGAGGTTACACCGCCCGTTAAGCCCAGAAGTAGAAGGATCCACATTGTTTCCTGCCAGACGCAACGGAATCCAGGATGACAATGAAGTTGGAGTTTTTCAACCTGAAATTGAATTCGGAATGAGGATTCCAACTTCAAATAATTTCTATAAAATCAGTCGTTAAAAAAAGAGGAAACAAGATAAAAGAAGTCATACACATAAAGTGAGTCAGTGAAACTCATACATTGATGAATCTGGCTTTTATATATATATATATATATATATATATATATATATATATATATATATATATATATATATATATATATATATATATATATATATATATATATATATATATATATATATATATATATATATATATATATATATAGGGTTGGGATAAAGTATGGAACCAAGTAAATATCTTTTGAATGAAACGGAGAATATTTATGAAATTTTGCAGGGAGTCCAATGGCTCAAAATGCATCTTATGTTTGATTTTTTGTTGATAATATACTTCCGGTTGTACCGGAAATAGATCCTAAGTTGCTTATTTTAAATAGGATACCCTATATATTATTACATTTTTGGATTCAACTCAAAATTCTAGGCAGATTCTATGCATCGTGTCATATACCTAAGTCTAAGCGTTTTTGACATATTTAGGTTTTTATGTCAAAAAACGACGATTGCAAGCCCTAATATGATTATCAATTGTTCCTATAAGGAAGCCATTTTTACTTACTTTGGGTTAAATTCCTTGTTGAAAAGGACCTACTTTGATAGATTTTGTATAATATTTGGATAACTAGTCATACAGGGTGTGCAAAAAATAAGATCTGAAATGGGATTGAGAAAACTGACAAAAATCAATTTTTTCAAATAGAAACCCGCAATTTTTTTATTTTGTAGTATTTAGCATTATTATTATTATTATTTATTTAGCGTATGGCTACATCACAGGTAAGTATATATAACAAAAATAACAAAAACGAAAATTTCACAAACAAACACTAAGATTACAAATATATTCTATTGACTCTCTTGTCGCAATCAGGAAGTCGGATGGGTTGCCACTGTAGGAACTAATTGGACAGTCCTCTACCAGGTGTTTAATAGTTTGTCTTTCAGCGCCGCAGTCACAATTTGGGGAAGGTATTTTTCCCCACCTGAAAAGTGAGTCGGAGCACCTGCCGCAATTCGTCCTTATTCTATTAAGTGCTGTCCAGATTCGTCTTGGTTGATCAAAACCTTCTGGCTTGCTTGTAACGCATGGCATATCCCGGTTGGCAAGCGTGGCCTTCTTCTCCCAGTCTTCTTTCCACCGCTCAATTATGTTGAAGTTTTCTTCGAAAAGAGTTTCTGCCGTTTTCAGAGGGGGTTTTCGTGAGCGTAGCCTATTTATGGTTCTGCCGGTTATTCCAACGTGGGAGCGGAGCATAGGATCGGCGTTGATTTTTTCATACTCCCTGACCAGAGCATGTTAAAAGTAAGGTAACTTTGTATAAGGTTATCTATACCTAAAATTTGAAGTTTTCGAAATATTGCCAATTTAATATTTTTATATGGCAATTTTGCATTTAATCGTTAAACAATTAGATCTAGGATAGCCACGATCGTGTTTGACATTTCGAATCATCGTAATGTTACCCTGGTTAAATTATACAAACGAAGATTATTTAAACTTATTCATTATTTATAGACTATGTGATAAAGTAATTTCAAGAACATGTGATACATTTGCGTCCCGATAATATCCTCATAAGCAAAAACCATCACCAAATACTATTAAACGAATTATAGAAAACTTTTTTTTGAATGCTAAATACTACAAAATAAGAAAAATGGGGGATTTCAATTTGAAAAAATTGATTTTTGTCAGTTTTCTCAATCTCATTTCAGATCTTATTTTTTGAACACTGTGTGTAATTAGTTATTCAAATATCATACAAAATCTATCAAAGTAGGTCGTTTTCAACAAGGAATCTAACCCAAAGTGAGTAAAAAAGGCTTCATTATAGGAACAATTGATAATTATATTAGGGCTTGCAATCGTCGTTTTTTGAATAAATTAATTAATCAAAAAATGAATAACTGAATGACGGATTGAATGAAGAACAAACGAACAAAATAATAAACGATTGAATAAGTTTTTAACTTTTAAAACCTCAACC
>JARQZK010004345.1:347500-385000 GCA_030704885.1 Cynegetis impunctata
ACATTACGTAGGTAAAGGTTTTTTTGGTTTCCCTTACCATCTAATCATAACATTTTTGAATGTTAATATTAGACTGAATAGTATATATTAAATAACTAGCAAGACAAAGCAGGCCTTATTTTTCAATTTTTTCACATCAATAAATGTCAAAGAAATTGAATTAAAGAATATCGAAGTAAAACGTCAACCTCTTTAATAAAATCGAGTTTTTTAAGATTCAACCAGCCTGTTATTGCTAATAATTATCAAGAGATCTATATATATAACTATATATACTATATATATATATATATATATAATATATATATATAAATATATACGTTTATATATATATATATATATATATATATATATATATATATATATATATATATATATATATATATATACAGTGTGTGTGACAATGTTCGAATAACACTATCTTCGACAATAAACTATTTCGACGAGTTGTTATCGATATAGGTCGCACTAAGCAAAACGCAAAAAATACCAAGACTCGCCCTTTCTAGTGTTCTTCGATTTTTAGATCTCTTCTTTAGGGGTACCCCGAGTTGAGCACACCACTTTAGTCTGTAATTAGGCACTCCGCTCAATCGATCACTAAATTATATGAAAAGATATGTCTATCGATTGTGAAATGATGTTCACAATGCGAAATCTCGAACAACAGTGTGTGATCTGGCAAGCTTTGCGTTGCGTTGCGACCAACAAAATATGTGACAACAAAAAAAAAGAAAGATAAGTATTCTCCACAATTTTTACCGAATCTAGCTCGTTTCAGTGAAAACAGAACATACCGCTCACCAAAAATATAACAAAATATTTTTTTTCTTTCAAATAAACAACAAAGAATTTTCAAAATAATTGATACCAGAACTAAAATTATAAAATTAAATAAAATTTCTATTTTCTATTAACTAGGGGGCATAGTTTTACAACTGGGCGTTTGATTAACTGATGATCCTTTTTCTAGACGAGAAATTAATGTCTTGAACAATACGGACAATCACTAAAAGTGCATGTCTTAAATCTATCGAGCGAACATATGAATTTCCGTCGGTAGGAATATTCAAGCGACAAAAAAATTTCGAGGTGAAATTTTAAAAACAAAGGTTAAACAATAAACAATAATTCGCTGAATTTTTTCCAGAGAAGAAAATTTATTAAGTAACAATATGACAATATTAACATCCACGTCGACAGTTAGCGTACAACGTCGCTCTTCGGATAATGCTTCTTCACAATGAGGATTGGAATCTGTAGAACTAGGTATTAATCGAGAAGATAGCCAAAAGGGCCCCGCCCACCATAAGGAATTAATAAGAAGCTCTGAAGGTAAAGCACCTTTCGATGCAAGGTCAGCTGGGTTTTCTTTACCAGCCACATGATGCCAATAAGCAGGATTCACTTGCTACTGAATGTGAGCCACACGATTTCCAATAAATGTAGACCAACGATAAGACGGATATCTGATCTAGTCCAAACAAACTTTAGAATAGGACCAGGCAAAAGGTTTTTCTATCTGAATGTGGTTTTTGTAAGTAAAAAAAACGAATGTTATGTGATCTGCTAGTGAAACTGCTGCACATAATTCCAATCGGGGAATTGATACTCGTTTGAGAGGGGATACTCTTGATTTTGCGGAAATAATGAAAACGTTGAACCGACTTATGGACTCCTGGAAACGCATATAAATAACAGCTGCATTTCCACGTTTACTAGCATCACAGAAACCATGAATCTCTCCACATACCCGTTTGCAAGATGCATTGTGACGTGGTATTTCAAAACTAGACAACAAATGTAATTCTGATTTATATAACTTCCATTTTTAATCAACTTCTTCTGGTAGAATTTCGTTCCAACAAATACCTAATATCCACAGGTATTGCATAAGATGCTTAGCAAAAAATGTTAATGGAGTTAAAAAGCCAAGAGGATCGAAAATTCGAGATAATTTTCAATATATTAAACTAATATATATTAAAAGTGTATTTCACGAATACAAATCAAATTTTGAGAAATTACAGTTATTCCCTCTGCGAATTATAGACTATTTTGTAGTCAAAGATTATTCGTACGACCACTGAGAGGTTAACTACGAACGATAATATGAAAGGAAAATGATCGCGCAAGCGTTACCCCCCCACTCTGTCCAATATTTAACGGCGGGGTGAATACTTGGCGTTTAATAGAATCAAACGATTTTATCTTATTTTCACCACTCTGTCCAATATTTAACGGCGGGGTGAATACTTGGCGTTTAATAGAATCAAACGATTTTATCTTATTTTCAATCACAAAAAACGTGTAGACAAATAACGATAAAGAATACTTATATTACAGAAAATATGTTGGTATATTTTGAATGAAATCTACGTTCTAGCGATATTAAATGACGATAAATTTAACAAAATTAGAAAGGATGAAATACGAAAAGTCTGGGCTCGATTGACCAAAAAATGTGTGTGACAATGTTCGAATAACACTATCTTCGATAATAAACTATTTCGACGAGTTGTAATCCATATAGGTCGCACTAAGCAAAACGCAAAAAATACCAAGACTCACCCTTTCTAGTGTTCTTCGATTTGTAGATCTCTTCTTTAGGGGTACCCCGAGTTGAGCACACCACTATAGTCTGTAGTTAGGCACTCCGCTCAATCGATCACTAAATTATATGAAAAGATATGTCTATCGATTGTGAAACGATGTTCACAATGCGAAATCTCGAACAACAGTGTCTATGATCTGGCAATCTTTGCGTTGCGTTGAGACCAACAAAATATGTGACAACAAAAAAAAGAAAGATAAATATTCTCCGCATTTTTAACCGAATCTAGCTCGTTTCAGTAAAAACCGAACATACAGTAACCTCAAAATAAGTAAGCAATACTGATGATATATTAAAAATCCGAAATCCTTGTCGGTCGTTTTTGAATGGAATTGTTTCGCACGTTTTATTTTTCATATTTATTGCTTTGAATGCATTTTTACATATATTACCATACACACAACTAACTCTTTCGTGAAATTGTTATTTCAATTAGTAATCAATTAAGTAGTTATTTTCTGTTCAACTACTGCTATATTGTAGGAATAATTCTCCTTAGAATTAGCCGTTGTAGCTTATAATATGTGGTATATTTGGAAGAGGTACACATTAAGACAATACATAGAATGAAGAAGGAATTAAGTTTTGCTTGACAAGAACACCCTTTTAGAGTGACAGAAAATTGCTAGTCTAGCGTGATTCCTCCTCATAACTTGGCTGCCGGATATTCACCATGCTAAGCCCCCTTTTAAATGTATGTTCGAGTTACATTGGACATATAACGAGGGCGTCGTTCATTTCACGAAATATCACATTTCATTTCGTATGATTGCGCCGCTAGGGGCTGATGATAAATTGCAGAGATGTGTTCCACAGATCCTGATTGTTTTACCGTATGTAGCAGTGAAAGGTAATGTTGAGGAATACACCGATGCTTAACCAAAAATTATTCACCTCAGGGCGTAAATTCCGCAAAACTGAATAGAAATTCTGATTTTCTCGAATTAATCAAAAAGAGTAGAATTTAGATTACGTGTTTAGCTAATGATATGGGATACTCAGCGAATAGTTTTCTATTGGATTTCCAATTTGTGGGTGTTCCATTTTGTTGAGAAACTATTAATCTTTGAATAATATGTATGAAATAAAATGAACCGTCAATTCGTCAATTCTTTTAGTTAATCTCGACTGTTTATCGGTAACGTAATATTCAAAATATAACAAATTACTTGCATTATTCAACATTTTCAGATACTACAAAAATACTGCATGTTCTCTCAAATATTCGGACTTTTGATATGGAATAGTATATTATTTCATAAGGAGGAGAAAAGTCACTTCTACTCCGAATGAAATATGTTATTTTATTTTCAAACATTTTGAAATTCATAAAAATCTGAATATCCATTTTTTGATTGATTCACATTTAGGCACATAATTCTATCCACTTACGATCGTTATGAATTATGAAACATTTGCCTAGTTACGGTTGCCACGCAAAATTGATTCTGACAGATATAAGGTAAAATAATTGATAGTTATAATTCCCAACCTGGCGAGAAGTGGTTGAAAGTGAAAATGACGTTTGAATTGGATAATTTTTTGTTCATGGTTACCAATTCGTCTTTTGCACAGTAACACTTTTCCTGCCGCCGGCCGGAAAAGTGTTGCATAGCAACACTTCTCCTCCTTGGCGGAGAAATAGAACTTTTCGATGATCCTGTCAATCGAGAAATGATGTTATTATTGTACGTTTGAAAATAAAAGAATTTATTATGAATTATTTCATTATCGTTCACTACTTAGCAACAAGAAAAAATGTTATACTCCTTGTATTGTATATAACGTATTATTAAAGCTGCAGATTTATATTGAAAAATAATTTCTGTCATATAATTATCAAATATCCATTATGCAAAATCATTTGCTATATTTCATTAATTCATACCAATGCTTTCACTGTTTATAATCTAAACAATTATATATTTATAACTCTCACATATACTTACACACACAAACAGTTTATATATATATATATATATATATATATATATATATATATATATATATATATATATATATATATATATATATATATATATATATATATATATATATATATTTATATATATAATTATATATATATATATATATATATATATATATATATATATATATATATATATATATATAAGTATATATGAGAATATGGAGATGTCGATAGTGCCTAAATGAAACTCTTCATTTCGAGCTTTCGATGGTATTCTTTTTCGGAAGATCTACTAATATAAGAAATACTTCAAAATTATTCCTAGTATAATGAAAAATATATTCTTTTCAACTCTTAAGAATTGATCTTAATATTGAAAATCAATGATTCATCTATTGATGATCTTTATGACATCAGTTAGCCATATGTATTCGAGATGAAACAATATTTGAATCGACTTCATCGCCACCAATCAATTGAAACCAATAAAATAAAATAATATAAACCGGTCTACAAACAAACAAAAAAGATGAAAAGCAGGTAGCACTTTCATCTTAAATGTCAATTCATAGAACACAGAACACTAATGAATGAATTTCTCCTATCAACGCATCAAGAGAAACATAGAACCCGAAATTTATCTTCTCCCTGTGATCTTGACAGATCTATTTGAGGGATAAACTTCTTTTGTCTTATTCCATGAGATTTGTTTAGTATATTGCTCAAAGTGATTCCACATCCTTTCTTCAGTTCATCGATTTCAGATCCTTGGTGATCGTTTCAATTTAAATAATTCCACTTACCTTTTCAATATTCGATACTGTCGTTTTGTATACTATATATATATATATATATATCCATATATGTCACCGGAAAATAACCAGAACCGCAAGTTTATAAATTTCCTAGGAAATTTATAAACCTTCGTAGGATTCTAAACGAGAAATAAATTTTATTATTTTACGCCCATATTTTCGCAAATTGATAAACTCACCGAACTCACACGTAAAATAATAAGTAAGCAATAACCAAACGCAATGTACGCTCTGATTGGTTGAATAAGTCGCCTGTTCCTTTTCCTTCCTCTCCGTCGCCATTGGTCGCCACGGAACATAAACAAATCAGTTGCCTGTGTGTTTTCGTAAAGTTTTTAATATTGTTACTATTTTGGAACTATGAAAATAGTTTTATTTTGCTAAGGTTACTAAACTATACCAATAATGAACGACCTAGAAGCTGCGGACAGCCAAAATGGTGGAGTGCGGTAAATGCTAGAAAATTTGTTGACGAAGGGAAATTTACCACGGAGCTAAGAAAGTTTTATAGTGGCCATGGCCAAAGTAGCAAGACATCGGAATGTATAGAGGAAAAAATTAAAAGTGTCATTAAAATGTTTTATGATTGTTTTTTCTTTTTTAATAAACCTCTTTAATATTTGAGAACATCATTTCTGTTGTTTTATTTTGGTAGATTGAAGTAGGGGTCATTAGCATATTAGGTATGTAAAAATGAAACCCTGTATTATAGGTACCTACCTAGTTTTAAAGTAAAAGTACTGTTAGGTAGGTAATGGAAACTGATAAATTTATAGTTTGGCAAGTGTGATTGTAGTCTATAGACACAAGCTTTGCCACTGTCAATATCGACCAATCAGAGAGCAGTGTGTTATTTCCGTATTTCAAAGAAGCGTAAAATTAAAAGCTCTGCTGTGATTGGTCGAACCGTTTAGAATCTTACGAATGGATATCCGTTAATTTATAAACTTACCACGAGACGTCGCAAATTGATAAATATGCGAAAATGTGGACGTAAAATAATAAAATTCTTCTCTCGTTTAGAATCCTACGAAGGTTCATAAATTTCCTAGGAAATTTATATACATATATATATATATATATATATATATATATATATATATATATATATATATATATATATATATATATATATATATATATATATATATATATATATATATATATATATATAAATATAAATATATATAAATATATATATATATATAAATATATATATATATATATATATATATATATATATATATATATATATATATATATATATATATATATTAAAAGTAAAGATGTGGAAATAACTCTTAACTATTTCCGTAATCATGAATTCCAAGTAATTATTATTTTCCTGAATATTCGAGAACAGAATTTGAAACTTACAAAGAATTTCATTCAATTTCTACACATTTTACATGAACATTATACCAGAATAGCAGATAGTTTTTGCAAAATGAATTCTAGAATATATTACATTTTACGTGAATATCCAAATTAAACTTAAGTGTTCTGAAATACGTTCCATAAGAATTCCACAACTCTAACTTATCGTTGTACTTTGTAAACATGGAATAATTAACGAATGCTTATGAGTTAATCGAACAATTATGATGAATATATATGTAGTTTGTGCAGCATATTTTTAGAAATATCTGTATACTTGAAATTGACAAAAAAAAATTTAAAAATTAAGAAACAGTAAAATTTTAAATGAATATCTGTTTAAATTTATTCTTGTCATTTTTAATCAGAAAGAATGAAATTGCAAAAGTATAATATAGTCAGTATCGGGAACGTACGAGGATTTTATTAATATATTATATATCACTTTCAAAAATTCTTTTCTTGCAATTTGTAAATACTATTTTCCTTACTTCACCAATTTAAAATAACATAAAACTTTTTTTTTATTAAAAATTGAATATTAATTCGGAGTTCCACTAATCATTCTCTCACCATTTGAGTACAAAACTAGAATTTTGAGAATATGGTGAATTTATAGACACCACTTACAATACACATCGATATATAACTCACTACAGAAATCCAGAAAATTTCAAATCGCACTTTTTTTTCATTTTTCATGCACATACGAATTTCTAAAGGATTTTCCTTCGAGCGCACGATTTACTTCTTTGAACAGATAATTCAGCTACTATAGAAGAGTCCCTGGAGTTTCATGAGGATAGAGAAGATACTCGTATAATATTGCAGTGGGCTCTTTATACAGAGAAAGAGCTGTTCTTAAATTTCCACTATGGATTCATAACGATTTAACAGTACATTGATTTTCTCGATATTATCCCCAGAAACATAATTTACTCAGAGAGTAGACAATAGTTACAGGCGGATTCCGCGAGGTTCAGCGTGAATGAAGGAAATTATTATAAGTTAATATTTAAAATCCTAGTGCTTTTATCATCAAATTGCATTATTTTATAGGTACTTGAACTATATCATTATCTGAATATTTAAGATGTTTTTTAATGAATTCTTTCTCCAAGGCTTCTCATAACTTTAAAGTATATAATGAGCTTCATTTATCAGCCTTTTAGAGTCGCATTGAAAAAAATTCGAAATATAATTATCTATTCCCAAATAAATGACAAGATAACTAACTCTTTGATATTACTCAGGGAAAAATAGTTGAATATAATGCATGTGGAATAGCAGAAAGATTTATTTTGATATAAGAAACACTACTTTTTCAAACCGAATCTTTTAGCCACTAAAATTTCGTTATCTGTTATCTAACTTTGAGCTACAATAAAAGAGCTAGTTGATTGCGATTGAGGTAACCATTTTTATGAATAGTTATAATAATTTAATGTGAAATATTGATTTTTCAGAATAAAGTACAATGAGTTCAACATTCTTTTAGGTCTTTGACAGTATTATTTTTTTAACTCGATTGAATTTTTAGTTGTAACGTTTCGGTGAAATCAAAAAAACACGCTTCTCAAGCGCATGTTGAATTAATACTGTGAACAATCTGGTTCATTGTAGGTTATTGACTTGATCGAGCGCAGATTATACCGGTAGTTATATATGGTCCAAGGTTCCCTTTTTGTCAACCAATGAGACTTTCCATATTTGTGCCAAATTCAAAGCATCATCTCGTTTATTAAAATAAGACATTTGTTCAATTTCTATCAACTCCCTAATGAGTCCTTGGTTTGTTTGTGTATTTAGTGATTAGGATTTTTATTTTTCAACGTGTTGAACTGAAACCGAAGTACCTACTCTGGTGTTTACCCACTGTATTTTTACGTTCTACTATTCAACATGAGATACGGTGATTTGTTTGGCCAATACACATTCTATTACAATCCTTGCGCGATACACCATGAACAACTTGATTTTCTGAAGGAACTATGCATTTAAAATTTCGCAGGATATTTTTAATTATTTTTGAAGGCTTAAAGAAGGGCTCAATATCTCGCTTCTTTAATATTCACTTTTTTCTATCTGTAATACGTTTAACATACGAAATAACACTTTATGTTTTTCAAAACTCTGTTCGTCGTTTTTTACTTTGGAAATTACCATAACAGACCCGCATATATCCCAACAGTGAAACTTTCACGTATTTTGGCCACAATATTCCATGCTGTATAGTATGAATAATCCTGTGGTAATGTCTTTTAATAAAATAGTACATTTTCACGTACATGAAATCAGATAGTAGCGATTTTTTCACATGATGTTCGCGATGACATAGCAATACTCTAGTTTCGACATCGAGGCCCCCCTGTAACTTAGTTTCCTAGTCAAAAACTGCAATTTCTTGGCGCACTTTTCAGCTTTTGGCCATTTTGACCATGAAGAAGTAGTATTTCGACCATGACCATGCATACCTTCTGTTAAACTAGATAGAATTTGCTAAATTTTGAAAGGTCAATTTCAAGGGGGTGGTTGATTTTGATCACTCCTCATGAACTTGTTTTGTACATTATGAGAAGCAATTACTCACACTTTCGCTGCTTTAAACATGCCTGCTTCGTACCACTTCAACCTCCCCTCACCCACACCTTTCTAAAGTGTAACTGAAGTGGAAATTGATTTTCTGGAAAATATAGATGATTTTTGTTGATACGAGGGTGAATTCATGGAGTTAAACTAGAGAAATTAGTAAAACCTTGAAAATTTTGAGCAAATTTCAAAAAATGCCAAATTTTCAAAGCCGTATCTCAAGGACTATCAAGACTTCAGAGGAAAAAAATTCAAAATTTTTCAAACTCTATCGTTTTCAAAAAAGGTATGCGTGGTTATGGACAAAATACTACTCTTTCATGGACAAAATGGCCGAAAACAGAAAAAAGTGCCGAAAAAATTGCAAGTTCCAGAGGGGCCCTGAGCTCAAAAACTTGACCAGAGCGCCCACATGTCATCCCGAACATGTGTAAAATAATCGGTACTACCTGATTTCATATACGTGAGATCAATTTCAAATCACAATTTTACTGGAGTATATCATATACTCATCATAAATAATATAATGCTGACTTCCTCTTGGATCAGAATTATCGATTTATTGCATCTTCTGAATAATCCTAAGTATATAATATATGGAGGTAAATGGACCCATTGAATATAATCGACAATTCTCCGTGGACATATTTCGCTTGAGACCTAACTGACTTCCAAGTACCCTAACCCTCATAATGTGAGCTCTCAAATGCCATGCACATGACATGACACCTAACATTTGTTGGCGAACTAGTTAATTTGGAGAAGGGACTCGTGAGTTGTTTATTTTAAATGTAAGTCACGTAAGATAGTTACCAGAATGAAGCAGTTTACCTGAAGTTATATAGCTTACGGAATCAGGTCGCATTATATTCGGCTCATTTAGCTCAAGATTACAAAATCGTTGAGTCTAGTGAAGATGACAATTAAGTAAGAATACTGAGTGGAAAATGGAGTTCAGGAGATATTCAATTACATGCTAAAATCCTGAATGAATTTTTCAGAGTTTCATTTTATTTTATTTTTTTTTAATTATTATGGTGATGCCCCACTCTAGTGGGGTCTCCTATGAGCTCCGCAAGAATGTATTAATACCTGATTATATATACTAACATAGGTACTTTGAAATAATTCCTGGAGTTTATTACTTAAGAAACGATTTTCATATTTAGCTCGTGGTATGAAAATTTTACGAAGAGTGAAATCGAGCGTTAACTGAAAGTGAAATGTTACGTTCCTTTGCGCAACGTATTATGTGCAGTTTTCACTTTGAGATCATTAGTATACATATATTAGTGTATACCGGCAATAGTTTATGTTTGTTTATATCTATATATTTTGGCACAATAAACAAAATTAATAAGTGAATAAAATATTGAAAGATATAAAAAAAAGAAACGGTGTCATGGGACACCAGGTAGGAACGAAGTTTCTTCGGATGATATAGAAGGACCACAATTTGAGGAAACGAAACATGTGCGTGTCGGGGGCACGACAGAAGTGATAACTCATACTAATCCAAGTTGAAATAATTAATATTGAAATGTGGGGCTGAGAGCTCTTACGAGATTGTAAATATAAAAAATGAAAAAAGCCAGAAGTAACCTGTGGGATTCGACGCAGAAATACGGCACACCAGGGTTCAGTACTTAGACCACTCGATTGTCAATGCAACGTAAAATTTAGACACAAGAGTGTATATAACGAGGGGATAACGTATCGCTATATAATTGAATATAAACTGACAATACTTAGTCATTATTTTATGGAACAAATTTGTAAAGCTTTATCTTTTCATTATGCCATATCTGATTCCTATCGTTATCTGTTTTTTTATGCATATAACTTATACAAAATTATTTCGATGTTTCACATCTGACGTTTTCGAGTTGCTTGTACATGAATTCATGAGTACATACTATGCATTGGCGATTGACGTGGCGGAGAGATAAGAGAAGGAAAAAAAAGAGGGAGAAAGAGAAAGGTATACAATATTCGCTTGTATTAGCTAAAAAGCGTGACTTTCGTCAGTCTATTTCCGTCACACCTTTAGTCTCGCATATTTTTCAGTTTGGTCCCGCAGCGAAATCCGTATCACCTCCAATCCTGCCGTAACGAACTTCGTTCCAAAAATGATTTGAATGACAATAAGAAACAAAGAAGAAGAATCTGAAAAACACATGAATGCGGTTTATTTCTTTATTTTTATTATTATTAATGGAATTAACGAATAACAGCTGTCTGTTATTTGATGTATATATGTATGTATGTTTGATCAATTGCATATATATTTTTTATTTCATATTATATATTATGTTATTGAAATTATTATTGACAATATTCCATCTAATTGTCAAAACTTTTTGAAGTGTAATACAATCCTTCCCATGTCTGAATTAAACTGCATATATTAGGTTATACTGCCAACAATTGATGCATGTGTAGGTATATATGATAAAACACTTCTTATAAAGCAAGCTAACCGTCAATTTATGTTTTGAAAAAAAATACTAAGTGATTGAAATTAATAAAATATTGAAAGATATAAGAAATCTGACGCACGACTGGAGTAAACTCCAGTCGTGCGTCGTAACTGACACATAAAATTTTTAGCAGGTTTTCACTTTTAAAACCTGCTTATTAAAATGGGTGCAATTAGCAAAGTTGGACCTAGGACCAAGATAGTTTTTAGTTTCATGGCTTTTTATGATGCTTGGCACCAAAAACTAAATTTCATATATTTATATATATATATATATATAGGTATATATATATATATATATATATATATATATAGGTATATATATATATATATATATATATATATATATATATATATATATATATTTATATATATATATATATATATATATATATATGTTTGTATGTATGAATGTAAGAGCTTATGTATTTTCAAGTTGTTTACACGATAAAGGGCGCAATTTTGAAACAATAGGGTTAAAAGTTTGTCGATAGGTAGTTTCGTATGATATCTTAAATGGAATTGGTTTTGGTTCGAATTGGTTGGGGAGTTGACCCCCCCTGGGAGGAAATAAATCTTGTTCACACGATAAACGGCGCAATTTTGTAGAAATAGGGTTGAGAGTTTGTATCTAGGTATTTTTTCATGATATCTTGAATGCAATTATTGGTTTTGCTACGAATTAGTTGAGAGGTTGACCCCCCTGAGGTAAGAAATAAATCTTGGTTACACGAAAAGGGCGCAATTTTGAAGCAATAGGGTTGAAACTTTGTAAATAAGTAGTTTCATATGATATCTTGGATGGGATTAGTTTTGGAGGAAAAATAGATCTTGTTTACAAGATAAAGGGCGCAATTTTGTTGAAAAATTGTAAATAGGTAGTTTCCTATGATATCTTGGATGTAATTAGGTTTGGTTCGAATTTATCAGGGGGTTGACCCCTACGGGGGAAAATAAATCTTGTTTACACCACAGAAGGCGCAATTTGATAGCAATAGGGTTGTATCTAGGTAGTTTTGCATGATATCTTGAATGAAATTGGTTCGAATAAGTTGAGGGGTTAACCCCTCGGGGGATGAAATAAATCTTCTTTACATGAAAAAGGGCGTAATTTTGGAGCAATAAAATTGAAAGTTTGCGAGTAGGTAGTTTCGTATGATATATTGGATAGGATTGGTTTTGGTTCGAGTTGCTTTGGGGATTGACCCTCTAGGAGAGAAAATGAATTTTATTTACACGATAGAAGGCGCAATTTTGGGACCATAGGGTTGAAACTCTGTATGTAGGTAGTCTCGTATGATATCTTAGATGGTATTAATTGCGATATGAATTGGTTGGGAGAGTTACCCCCGGAGGAGGAAATTAATATTGTTCACACGATAGAGGGCGCAATTTTTGTTTTAAGGATTTGGAACAAAATCATTATTGAATGAATACATTTTTTGAACTGGATACATTTTGAAAACCTGCTTTTCTAATGCAGCTCGCTGCGATAGAGTTTTTTCAAATTAAAATTAGGAGCATTAAAGAAAAATCTGATAATAATAACCTATTTAAGTAAAAATCTCTCAATGAGGATTTTGGGATAAGCTAGTATTTTGCTTGTACTTTACCATCCACCGAACTCGGCGTGTTATTTCGGCACATTACGCAGTAAAGAAATACAATTTGAATTTAATTTATAACAGCTTATTGACATCCATATTTCACCCGGGATTTGAATCCAGTATCCTCCGTGTCATAGACCATTCGCTTAAACGTCTAAACCGCAGTGATGGATTACGCAAAACGTTAATGATGAAAACAATTCAGTTTCCGTTCGGATGTTGTTGCAATAAAAATTGCTCATATGCTCATAAAGCTCTACAATCCACCACGATTTATTTCTTCTATTTTCCAATTGAGCTATTTCTATTGGCAATTATTACCAAGTTATTATGCATATTGAGTATGTATTCAAACAACTTAACTGGTAAGCGAGAGGCATATTTATAGATAGATAACAGTTTACCCATCTTAGGTTGACAGATGAGATAGAATTCAAATCAGATGGATTAGGTGAAGAGGACTGATGATTCAAGATTTACAGAATGTCTATTCCAACGTCGGTTTGGATATTAACTTCTTTAAAACAAAAATTTATGAGTAATTTGGTACCAAGTAGTAGCCACAGGGTCAATAATAAAGTTGATGAATTAATCATAAACTTTATATATTTGGGACTCGAAATCAGAATCTCTTGATATATTCAACAGGAATCTCCCAACATATCCGAAAAGAAAACTGAAATATCTGGAAAAGATAAAAAATTGAAAATTGTATAAAGAAGAGGTCACTGTTAAGCATATCTTTGTGACACCATGCAATAATTGAAGAGTAGAAATAGACAACTGGAATAACTGATGTGGGCAGGATATGTCAACTTAAGTGATGCTCGGCAGATCACATCGCCAGAATGAGAGCAATAAAAGGAGGCGATTTGCGTTCATATTCAGTTGTTAAGGTTTTTAGCAGGTTTTAACTCTGAGAACTTTCTTATTAAAATGGGTGCCATTAGCAAAGTTGGACCTGGGACCAAGATAGTTTTTCCTTTCATGACTTTTTATGATGCCTGGCACCATTATATATATTTTCGTATGTATGTGCTTGTGCATTTTAAATTGTTTACAGGATAAAGATCACAATTTTGAAGGGATAGTGTTGAAATTTTGTGAGTAGGTAGTTTCGAATGGCATCTTGGATGCGATTGAATTTGATACGAATTGATTGTGGAATTGACCTCGAGGGAGGAAATAAATCTTGTTCACACGATAAAAGCAATTTTGGAGCAATAGGGTTGAAAGTTTGTCAGTAGGTAGTTTCGTATGATATTTTGGATGGGATTGATTCTGGTACGAATTGATTGGGAGGTTGACCGCCCGGGGGATGAAATAAATGTGGTTCAAGTTGGTAATTAATCTAAATAGATGGAAAAATATTTTGAATTCGGAAGAAAAGCTTGAATGAATAAATGGATTTTTCAATATGGTTACATCAGGTATGAAAACCTGCCTTTCTAATGCAGCTCGTTGGGATGAAGCTTTTTCTCTCTTTTTGTCAGGCTAATGCCTTATCTGTCATTATTTACATCTGATGGGTTGTGCCTTGAAGGTTAAGTGTTAGAGTAGCAGTTGCTAAACGTTTCCTTCAGTACGGTTTTCTGCAATCTCACTTATTATGTGTATGTAAATGAATGTGGGATAATAAAGTCATTATTACTATTATTATTATTACCATCTACCTGATGGTAGACATTAAAAGGATGATGATTCTCAATTTAATTTTAAGAAGTAATTTCAATATATAAATAACAAATGATAACTGTTGATGTTCCAAAACAAATATTTCATTATAAATTCATCAATATCGTTTGATAAATAGGTCAATCCAATACGTTGCCTAAACATTTCGAAATGTTCACAAAACTGATTTTCGATAATAAAATGGAATATAAAATCAATATTATCAATACTTGATGACAATGTTTCCATGATCATCAGTTATTCATTCTATTTATTGATAAACGCACTGAAACATAACATCGGCCGTACATTCACTGACTCCATATACAATTCTTTAATGAAATTCACCACTTACGGTACGTTCTACACGCATTACTCTTTCTAAATTAAAAAAACCACCAACGAAAGAATAGATTCGTATTATGTAACAAATTTCATATTTTTGTTTACTTTCAATCCGACAACCTCAAAATGATTGAAGTCGTATTTGATCTAGACTAGACTAATAAATATCAGCTTGTTGGAATATTTTCAGTCGTTTTTTTTTTATGAAAATAATTGATTCTATGATGTCTTAAAAGCAATTTCATAATTTATTAGACTACCTGGAAAAAGAAATCATCCAAATTGAGCTAGCCAATACAGAGTATAATAAAAGATACTCCATTTGAAAAAATCGATGAGCACTGAAATGTGAAACTGGCCATTAGCCGTTAAATTCAATGAAATATTGACAAAAGCAAGCAAATTCAGTACAACTGAAATGAAATGTTCCATACATATTCATTTTTTTCCTTTGATATCATCCCGATTATTGAGTGCGCACAACGTTGTGAAATAATGGATATATTCCTGCAAAACCCATTGTTACATGGTCAAATAAAGGGAGTTTACATGTTTTTCATTCTATTGAATTTTCGAAAATGTTTTCCGATCATAAATACACAAAATATAACCTAGTTCCACATACTCCATAATTGCACTCAAACTGTTCACCTCCATTTGTTTGTAGTTTAATTTGTTAATAATTGAGTTTAATAAACCGAATGTATATGATTTCCAGCATTTCCCAGGTGTTTTCACCAAATTCCGGTGATTCTAAATTGCAACTCGATCGAAATATATTTATGTTTCTATGTGTTCTCGCGAAAAACCTATTGAATTTTATATAATTTCAAAATAATATCTATGCTTGTATTCATTTTTCATGTTGCAGTTAATAATCGTTGAATTATATTAAAAAAAATTTTAATTTTCATTTACGAATAATTTTTTCAGTACAGAATCATTTTGGCATCTTCAACGGTTCCCATAATACCAAGTTACCGAATATTTGATTTCTGAGGTTGTTCTATTTCCCAAACTAATGGCAAAATATGTTGAAATAAATTAAGCCTTCTAGTGCTGTTTGAAGAATACATCGATCAAAAGAAGATGGTTGGTATATGCATAATATTTGCATATTTTTTATTTGTGAGGATTTCATGTTTTCTAATTTTTCTAAGGATTTTCGCACCTCCACAGATTCTGCTAATTGGCCCGAAGGGTTTCTGGTAAGTGATGGAGTTATTTGTTTGAAGGTTGTGCTGATTTCCACAGCAATTCTGAATTGGCTTGAATGTTAAAGAATTGGTATGTAAAAAAGTACAAAAATTACGATATAATACGATCATACTGACGGGAGCTCTGCTACTCATGCATTATTCTTTTAGACAGTTTAGAAGTCAATAGATTTCATTCTCATTATGCTCCTTTATTTTCAATTTTAAAATTCGTGCTATAAGTTGCAGTGGTGTGACAATCTGCATTCAACATTTTCAAAATAAACATATTGTTTTAGTCAAACGAATATATTTTATATCATTAAGGTCTGCTTTCCACAAGATATTTTACTCAGTGTGAGGATTCAATTTGAATTGAAAAATATAATTTACATTGACTAAGACATAAATTTTTTCAAGGTAAGTATTGAGTTATATAACTTAGTTAGTTAATAAATAGAATTTTACTGCCATCACTACGATAGAAATTACGATCATTTTATTCATAAATAAAAATAAACTGTAAGTTTCCATTTTCACTTTCTCATTCAGAACTTGACACGTGGATAAAAAATATCAGAAATCACAGAAAAATTTAAATTTTTTTAATGAATGGCATGCAGCAAAAAACAACAGTTCACTCAAAAACAACACAACCATTTCAATAACATCTATTCTACTAACCACCTTCACCTCCTGTAGACCAACTTCAAGTACACATAAATTTTTTTTAACAAAAATAGGAATCAATTCACACCAAATCCACAATGGCTACCATGTACTAATCATGAACATATTAAGAACATCAAATGAACGATCAATCATTTACATAACAATAGATCTTCCTAGAATAGGTGTATTATTAATTAAAGACTAACTTGTGGGTAGTGTGTTTTCAAAGAAAAATCCATAAATTAAATAATTTAGAATACCTTCTGCACTATACGTGGGCAAGTTTTTTGTGGTTTGTCCTATCATCTAATATTAACAGACCCGACCACAATCGATAGACTGAATAGCACGTAAATAACAAATTGATATTTCACCCGCAAATAGATAAATGAAAAAAAGTTGTCAGTGTTTCAACTTTTCAATTTTTAAAAGTTTATAAATATCATAGTTCTACTGCTTCCTGAGAAGTTTTGGAAAAGTCACAAGTTTCATGTGAAAGGTTAACCTTTCAATCCAATCATAACTTTTGTCATAGGTTGGTCACCTTGTATTGCAAATAAGTAGATATATATACATATATATATATATATATATATATATATATATATATATATATATATATATATATATATATATATATATATATATATATATATATACTGGGTGTCCACGGAAGGTGGCTCGCCCCTATAACTTTTTTGTTTTCGGAGATAATGAAATGAAATTCACAAGATCTGTTTACTGCATAAAACTGCATTTTTTGACTAGAAAGTCAACTTCATGCAACTTCCGGTTTCACCGGAAGTGATATAAACTTTCGATTTTTAAATGGGATACTTGGTATATTTTCAGTTTTTTTGTCTCTATATGGCATTTAGAATACAACCATGTATCATTTGCTACTTTTTATAACCGTTGTTCAATTTTTTTTTTCGAAATAAATTTTTATACTAGAGGGCTATTTATAGATGCGTTCAAATAAATAATTTCGGTCCCAAAATGGCCCTGTTTATCGTCTTGGGACGTAGATTTGTGGGCGTGGCTTCGGACTTATTTTGTTTCAGTTGTGTTGGTCACACACTCACTCGATGATTTCAAATGTTATTTTCATCTATATAAGATTCTTCATTTAAAGAAGGTTATAGGATTTTAGTTCAACCTAATACCTAGAGTGCGGTATCAAATTAATCGTAATAAAATTATCTTTTTTTTTAACCCGACGAGCCACCATGTTGCCATTTGAAAAAAAATAGTAATAAAAGTTTTAAAATTAAACTTCACATAGCTGGAACATTTTGATCGAAAACAGTGAAGTTGTATTTTAACATAAAACGAAAAAAAACTAGAAGAACGGTTACAAAAAGTAACGGATAATACATCGTTGTATTGTAAATGTCATATGGAGATAAGAAAACTGAAAATATACCCGGTGTCCTATTTAGAAATCGAAAGTTTATGTGACTTCCGGTGAAACCGGAAGTTGCATGAAGTTTAGTTACTTGTCAAAAAATGCAGTTTTATGCATCAAACAGTTCCTCTGAATTTTATTTCATTATCTCTGAAAACAAAAAAGTTATAGGGACGAGCCACCTTCCGTGGACACCCGGTATATATATATATATATATATATATATATATATATATATATATATATATATATATATATATATATATATATATATATATATATAAATATATATATATATATATATATATATATATATATATATATATATATATATATATATATATATATATATATATATATATATATATATATATATATATGTATAGTAAAAAGAAAACTTATTTTTGTTGGATATTTCAAGGTTATTATTTCTCCAATACAACTTAATTTAGAAAACACATATTCTAAAACTACAATCTTCTATAAAATATAAATTATTTCAAAGAGGACGTGAACACTGTGTTCTTAGAATAAGTGTTAAGATTTTATATCAATTAATTACTAACGTAAGAGGCCATATCCTTTGAAACGTATATGCTAAATTACCAGTTTCATTATTAGAATAATAACATAAAAATATCCAGCAAAAATAAGTTTTCTTTTTACTTTGAATTCAATGAATGGATATATATATATATATATATATATATATATATATATATATATATATATATATATATATATATATATATATATATATATATATATATATATATATATATATATATATATATATATATATATATATATATATATATATATATATATATATATATAAAATCTGCTCATCATCGGCTGATCTCATTCTAGAATTTCTGGTATCCATTGTATAGCATTCTTTATACAATCATCATTCATTTGTACCTATTCTTATCTATTATTGACTATTCAGAACCAAGCAGGTCCTTCATGTTCTTGTGGAACCAATGTGTAACTCTACCAATTGACTGACATAAAACATGTAATTGGGTTTAAAAAAAAAAATTTTGTGATAAATGTAAAGATAAAATTTACGTTTTTAATGAAACTTTTATGCGTTTTTTTTTGCTCTAATTGAAAAGTTATATCAAATAAAAAACCAGTACCGAAAACACGTCGACAATTCCCTAACAAACCCAAGCCGTTGCGACATCACAATGTTAATTTGTCAATTTTTCTAAAATGGTTTTTTCTAAAATGTCGAAACATAAAATGTTATCGAGCTTGCTTCGTACCATTATATACGAATACTACAAAAATAACTACCCAAAAAATGTTTTTAAATGTTCCATAAGATGTTATACATCATGTATATTATCGTAATTTGCCTTTATAATACTTTATCACAAATGACTAAATAAAAGTAGCTGTTAAAAATTATTTTTCGCACTAAATTTTACTGTCTGTCAATTCACACGTTGAAGCCGTTGACACTGTACTATCGAGAAATTTCTTTAATATTATGATATCACAAACGTCGAAACTAAACCATTTATTATTCTTAGTGGAAACTCATAATAAATGGTTTAATTTCGAGAAAAGAGAAACATTTCATCAATTTGAAATTATATGGACCATACTGCAATAGTAATAACAAAAATTAACAAAAGTTTGTGAGCATCCCTTATACGCACATCCCCTCTTCGAAGATCATTCAATTCTTCAAAAATAATGATTTCAATACTGCTTTTTCGAGTCACAGCAGATTGGAAAGAATGATTTTTAATAACAAAATGTCAAAAGTCTATCCAATGAAGAAGACGGGAATTTATAGAATGGACTGTGAAGAATGTAATTCAACATATATAGGCCAGACCGGAAGATGTTTTCAAACCAGGCTAAAAGAACATCTAAAAAACCGACAATCAGCATTTAGGGAACATCTAGAGTCAAAAAGACATAACATCTCATCCTCTTTCAAACCAAAAATTCTTCATAACTGTGAAAAAGGTATGAAAATGAACTTCCTGGCAGCCATGGAAATGAACAAACTCCAAAAATCCCATAATTATATTATTCTCAATGACCAGTTAGACTTAAACCACTCCCCTCTGTTGAATCTCTGATAATTTTAGACCCATCGATTATATTTTACCACCCCCAGGTACCGAACCGAAATACTTATATATTTTCAAGCGATGTCTTTGCAATTATGTATTCAGTCTTGATAATGCTGTAAAAGGCGAAACTAGTCGAATTAAAGTTATTTTTATTTTGTGGTTTTTAGACAAGTTGCTTCTTATTATTAATTTTTAATATAAATATGAACTACCACAGAGTTTATTCATCGTCCATCGACTTCATTAAAAATTCATACATTTTTTCAAAAACCCAATTAAAATCAAGTTTTTGTAACAGGCAGATCAAAAACCGGTAGACTACCTGACTAGTCACTATTAGACAGAAAAAAGTTGAAGAACAGAACATATATGATATATGTGAGAAATACTGTACCAGGAATATTAGAGGTGTTATAATAAGCTGCCAATGATATAAAGATATATAAGTTATGATATTTACATATATATGTGAAATATTTTGTCTTGTTTTGACATTAATAATCGGTTTCATTACAAGTGGCAATAATTCACAGTTTCTTGTTATAACTCTTGTTGTCTGTCTACCTTATCTATTCCTCCGAAAAACAAATATGAAATAACCCAGCAGCCCCATAATAGTCGAAATAGGAACCAGACAGCTTATCCGAATTCCATTATATAACGTGTCTGGGAATTTCCATTTTACAGACTTATAAATAACGCGAAGCTTTAGTTGTCAGAAGTGGGATTGGCGATAATTTGTGGTTGGCTCGTAGCACTGTGAGAAATGGCTTTAATGAAAAAACCGCGAACGGTTGATAAACGACATTTCGAAATTATTCTGATGTGCGCACATCGGTTGAAATGAACGACAATTAGGAATAAACGCAGGACTACATACAGGATAATGGAAACAAGCGAATGAGAACTTTCTGCCACATCAGTGATTGATATGAATTCTTTGACTTGTAACTGAAACTTTCGTTGAAACACTAGAACTATATTAACTATGAATTGACTTCTGAAAATATCGTATTTTTACGATGTGCATAATTGCAAGTTCAAACTTTAATTCATATTCAGGGGTTTCTTAGTACTGAGCTCCATATATATATATATATATATATATATATGGAGCTCAGTACTAAGAAACCCCTGAATATGAATTAAAGTTTGAACTTGCAATTATGCACATCGTAAAAATACGATATTTTCAGAAGTCAATTCATAGTTAATATAGTTCTAGTGTTCTAGTAATACTCGAGTACGATCATTATCACAGTTCACAATATATATATATATATATATATATATATATATATATATATATATATATATATATATATATATATATATATATATATTGTGAACTGTGATAATGATCGTACTCGAGTATTTATTTTTACGATATGGGATGTTGATCAAAAGTACAGAAAGACAAAATGGCATAAAATAAAAGAGTAAATTGTCTTTCTGTACTTTTGATCGACATCCCTTATCATAAATATATATATATATATATATATATATATATATATATATATATATATATATATATATATATATATATATATATATATATATATATATGTATGTATATATATACATACATATTTATATACACAGTGTACCTGTTAAAAGGATTCCGCTGAAATAACAAAAAATAACGTATCTTAAGAAAAATGCCGGGACAAATTTCAACATTTTTCAGAGCAATTCATACTCGATAGAGGGGAAAGAAGGTTTAAGGGTTGCTACCAGTTCCACAGGTGTGAATTTTCGGGTAAGTTATATCTGTGAATATGTGTCCCCCTCAAGATGAGTGTGGAATTACCTACTTAATTTTCTTGTTATTTTACACTCCCGGTACATATTGGCATCTCCAGCGGCCCCCATCGAACCAAATAATCTGAAATTTTGTATCTGGAACTGTTTTCGAGACAAAGCGAAACTTCCAAAATTTAGGTAAATTTTTCCACTGTCACTTCTACGTTGATATTTTTTGTTTTTACAGAAGCGTAAATTCACGATGTTTCCATCGATATAATGTTGTGTTTTATGTTACTCTTTCTTATATTTGAGTTAACCTTTCTGTTCAATATTGTAGATTTCACGTTTTTTCTAGGCTTTCGTGGATTTACAAACAGTGCCTCCAAATTGATTCTAAAGGTAGTTAATTGGTATGTTAAAAACAAACAAAAATGAGTGGAAAATACAAGAAGGAGGGATGTTGTTCACACGGTTTCTTGTTACTGCAAATTTCTGAAATTATCCTTTGTTTAGATAAATTTAAATAGAAATTAGATTACAAAATAATCAAAATTATGGAATGAACATTTTGGTACGATAAATAGGCTTCAGAACTGTAATAAAAATTTTCAGTGAAAATTTAAAATACACATTTTTCATATTTGTTATATTACTATGTCAGCCAAAATTACTATCAATAAATTTGTCATCAAGAGACATCGTAAAATATACTGAATTTCAAGAACTACTGTGAAAAAATTATTATAACACATTGAACTCGGAGCTTCTCAATGCAACATTTTGAAAGGAAACAATAAATTCACCTACAGACGAATCGAGTAGGGTATTGGAAATTCAGACACTAATGTTTCCCGGAAAATCGTACTCCCTACTCTTCGCCGAAAGTTATCCAAGGGGCTAAATCCTGGAACAATCTGGAAATCCTAAAATATTCAATTCTGACTTTCTCGAGTATGAGATAAATTCGAAATTTACACATTCGATTCGGGTTTTTGGGCAGTTTTTGGCGTAGTATGTGTCAGATCCAGCTGGTGTTGGAATAATGAGGATGATAAATTATCAAAATACCTAAAATTAATCGATTACTTGCCTGGAACAGATTGAAATATTAGTTGATGCTTGTGGAGAATATAAGTGATGCTTCATACTGTATTTCGTATATCTACTCTAAAAGAAAACCAACGGTGGATGAGTCATTTTTTGGTAGCTTTCTTTACTCTATGAACCTACAGTTTTACGGCTTCCTTATAGGCTTTTTTGAACAATTATCCAACTACTAATTTTAATTGAATTACTGGAACTCATGAACACACAAATATACAACCTAGATTCGAACCCAGCTCGACTGCTTTAGAGACGGTAACTCAACCTCTGTTCCACAAGGCATGTGTAATTTTGTTAGTTTATTTTCAATGAATACGACTATATACATTGATATGTGAAGAAAAGGCTTAGAGCATCTTTTTGAGCATATAAGGTATACGGAGTAGAATCAAATTAAGCATAAATTTTTTTTATATAGGGGAGGATCGCAGAAAGTTGAAATCTAAAATGTGTTACAAATACCTGGAATTTCGTCATGAAATTTATGACTTTCTCAATACTTGAGGTATTGAATTTCATAAGGAAGATGAGTAAGTGTATATATATATATATATATATATATATATATATATATATATATATATAATTGATGGAATTCGTCGTTACTACGTGATAATTTAACGTGATGAACAAAAACAAAACTTGAATTTACTTTGTATGTTATTATCACAAATATAGTTTTTGGATTTAACTATCTTTCATAATAATAATACTTTGAGTTTCGATATATATAGAAATCTAACTTTCACGGATATATGTATTCCGTCGGATTCAAATTATCCTCTTTCCCATAAATATTCAGCTTTTAAGTCAATGATCCACAGGGCGTTTTCAATTCTATTATCCGTACCAAATTTAGCAAAAGAAATTTCTACTATAAAAATATTTGCTTCAAATAATGGTTTTCATACAAGTTTGATAGATAAAATGATGAACAAGAAACGTATTCAACTAGTTCAAAAGAATATCAACAATCTTTTTTGAAAAATAGAAGAGATTCAACATTTTTAAATCATTGCCGTAAAAACCACCTCCCGTTTCCACAAATAGATAACTTTCAAATTATGCACAAATTACAGAGAGGAACCAAACTTACTTACTCGGAATCATTTGACATTTTTAAACTCAAACATAATGCGAAAGTTAGCTTGCTGAACGACCAGATTGACTTGATATATTATCCTATATTTAGTGTATTCAAACAATAATGATTTTTCTAAGAATATTTTATTGTAGCAATTTGGAAATCCACTTCTATTAGCCCTTCTTGAAATGTGTTCCTCTTGTCTATTTAGGTACCTGCAATAATTCTTTCCCACCCGTAAGCACAAATCTATAATTAGGTATTCAGTTCTTAACTCATCTGTTCGATGATGGTCTAGTGACCGAAATTGCAATCGCAGTGTTATAATTTTCGAAGTATTTTATTTTTGTGATAATAAACATAGTGAGTTCAAGTTTTGTTTTTGTTTATATATATATATATATATATATATATATATATATATATATATATATATATATATATATATATATATATATATATATATATATATATATATATATATATATATATAAATATATATATATAAAGATCGAAAAAAATGCATTTTATTGAGCGGTATGTTAATCAATCTGTTTTATTACCAATCATTTCTATTTTCAACCAGCTATATAAATTAAATTCAGAAGTATTTATCGGATTTAAGTCGCGTGTGAGAGTCAAGTCTCGGAAAATTATTATTGGTTTCCCATAAAGCATACGCTCCTGGAGAATAACTACTGTCTTGTAGATGAAGAATCAAATTATTAAAAGAAGAAGTTCAGTGTAGGAGATTGGCTTTTGTTGGCATTGGAGCAGCCTTCGCTCAATTATCTCAAGTTAAAGGATCAAAGGATACATGATTGAGCGTGTTACACATCAGCTTTTCAAAGACCAAAACAGGTAAAAGTCACCAGAGTATAAATCAGCTTGTGCGTTGTTGTGCCGCTTTAATCTCTCTTCGCTTATAGCATGATTACGTAACATGTATTACGTTAATTAACAAATTTGATCCAGTAGGTTTACACGACATTATCAAGAGGATATTTTAACGCATAATAGTTATTTAATAAAGTAGTTTATTAATGACAGCGATTAATGGTTGAGATATTTTAACGCGTGAGCGGAGCGAGCGCGTTAATAGTTCGAGACCATTAATCGCTACATTAATAAACGAGTTTATTACAAGATTTTTCCGTCGACCTCATCATGAATTGAGTATAAATTCTTGATTGAAATAAATTTTTATTTTGCATGACAGATACACTTGACACAATATAAATTTCTATGTTCATTTCGATATATTTATATTTATGCTCCCGTTGGAACAATTTGAGAAATTCATAGATGGAATATTAGACATGATGTGACATTCTGAATAGTTAACATTACCTACAATATCCGATAAAGAATATGTGGAACTGGTGGAAGCTGAAGTGTTATTTACTTTCGAACGATTATTGCATAAAATTTTTTCCGCAGTTTCTACTTTATTTTGTATAGAGTTAAATCTTTCGATTTGAATTATGAATTCCTTTTCTCTGTGGAATAACAGTACAGATACAGAATAATTCAACTATTCCGTTCTGAATACTTCTGTGTTTGGTTGCCCATGACAAACATACATTAAAATAGGAGAAATTGCACATTAAAATGGGTCATTAATGATCAATTTCGTGTACGTTAAAGTAAGCTTTTATTTAGAGGTCGACGGAAATAATAATTTCGTCCTGAATTAAATGATTAAAGTGTAATTTCAAGAAAAATTCTACGTTACGAACAGTACCTATAGAATAAGAATATATAAATGAGATGGATTCAATAAAATCTTGGTAACCATTAGTTATACAACAAGATCGAATATTACCGGTTTCTTAAAATAAAAAAAATTGGGATTGATTATTTCTTAAAATAAAGAAGACTCATTGAATATTCGATGACAGTCATCAGATACATGTTAATCAAAAACATACGTGGTGTGAGATCCACAAAAAACCCGCATATAGTTTTCTGGTTGTCAGTTAATTTTCAAGATCATTATAATTCAAAATTATAATATCCTTGTATATGTGGTGAAACCAAACATATGCTTGGTACATAATTTTCAAACGAAAGACACGTATTTTTCAATTTTTATCATCTTAATTCAATGATCATCGATAATACAATTGATAACAAAGTTTCAAACTATCCTCATTCATGTAGTCCTACATAATTACTGTATAAATTGTTTCCAGGCAGTTGTTTTAGCATTATTTAATTATCGTAAAACGGAGAAACTTATCAAGCCCCCTGAAACTTTTGCTAATATGTTTACTCCGACAGAGTTAAACAGTTTGTAGCTGTTGTTTTTCAATGAGAAACATTTTCATCATCAACGTATCTTTCTTCTAGTTTCAAGAATATGTAGCATTCCTCAATATATTGATCTATTCTATCACTCTAACTGTCTAAGAGTGTTGTTTATGTAAGAGTCTGACATACACAATCATTTCACTGCTAGCATTGTCCAACCATTTTCATGAAAGAACGTAGAACATCAACATCTATAGCGTTAACTGTCTCAGCACTGTTTTTTGACGCAGGAAGAAATTTTTCGGGCTCTTAAGGACATAAATCCTTCTAAGGGAACAGGTCCCGATAACATACCTCCTCAATTATTGGACAGGTGGTCTCACTGATCCATTATATATCATAGTATCCTGCAGCGCAGACTGGCAGAGGAAGGTGTATGTGGTAGTCTTTTGCGATGGTTAAGGTCCTATATTTTGAGAAGATCTCAATTTGTCATGGTAAATAGTTGCAAGTCGGAAGTTTTTCTCAATTCCTCGGGTGTTCCGCAAGGTTATTGTTTCTGATATATACCAATAATATTTCTGAGTTCCTGCTGTTCGCCGATGACTTAAAAATGTTTACAAAGATTGGCAGTCCTGAGAATTGTGATATGAAACAGAGTGATATTGAGAGGCTTTATAAGTATTGTCAGGCTAATTCCCTCTTTCTCAACTTCACTAAATGTTTCATCATAACGTTTACAAAGAATGTGAATAGAATCGTATTTCCTTATTCTGTGGGCGGACACTCGCTTCGGTGCGTCTCTGTCATTCGTGATATTGGTCTAACACTGGACTCTAAATTGTTGTTCGATCAACATATCGAATCGGTAATAGGTAAAATGTAATAAAATGCTGAGATATATCTTCCGATAGAGCTGATCTTTCAGCAGAGTGAACTTTGCCTCAGTAATATGGAACCCGCACTATTTTTGTTACATTAATAGGTTGGAAAGCGTTCAGAATAGATTTCTCAGATATTTAGCCTATAGAAATAATTTTAATATTCCAAATCACGATTATTCGCAAGCTCGTAGGAGGTTTGGACTCATTACTCTGGCAAATCGGAGAAAGATGTCTGACATAGTATTTATTTATAAAATTATCAAGAGCAATTATTTGCAAGCCTCCTCGTTATTGCGTATAATTCAATTCAATGTGCCGAATGTGAGGCTTAGATATCACGACATGTTTAACATACCATTCAGAAAAACTAATACATCAAGGAATGTGGGGCTTTGTAGATTAATGTCAGTCAGTAATGAGAGGTTACACTCGTGCGACGTTGATTTATTTGACATTTCCTTACCTTCTTTTAAACGAACTCTTAAGAATACATTTCGCCAACTTCTTTAGTTTTGTAGTATGTTAAGTGTGTTGTTTATTTTGGCCTTATAAGTACTTATTTATTAATCATTGAATCTGTTTGTCCCCAGAGTAATCTGGATTGGGAAAATTATTTTAATTAGTTTAGAGCAGAGGTTCCCAAACTTTTTTTTCTCATAGACCACTTTGAAAATTTTGCTGGTTCCGGTGGACCCCCTGCAGCTACATTTCTACCATATTCCCAAAATTCGACAAGAAATGTGAAGATTAGATATAACTATGGAAATTTGCTTTGGGGATGAGTTCCAACTACGAATTAACAGTTTTCGAGAGAAAAGTGAGAATTTATTGGTTAATTAGTTAACTGATTGTGCTGTGAGCGGATGCCAAAAAAGCAAAGTTGGCCAATCAAAAAAGTGATTCCATCGAACTTCACTTTTTTGACATCTACTCAAAGTACAAGAAACCAATCAATTCTCACTTATCTTATATAGAAAATCCTTCCCCCCCATTCGGAGTGGAAAAAATTAAAACAGAAATAATATATTTTCTTGTGTTGTATTTATTCAAATATGTAACTAATACACTATCAATTATTATTGTTATCATATTACATTGTAATGTTTACATTACATTGTAATATGATAACAGTTGGGATTGTTGAAAAGTGAATATTAATAACGTAACGTTACTTCTACAATAACAATCAAAAAATAGCCATAATTTCAAGGAGAGGGATGTACTTGACGAATTGACAGCAAATTATCAATATTTGGCCTCAGTTTTGTTAGAAATAACCGCAATTCTGGCTCCTTTTTTTTTTTGTTAAAAGGTTGATGACGACACTTAAACTTTTTTCGATAAGATATGACGAGGAAAACGCTATCAAAAGCTTTGTCGCAAATCCCCACTATCCAGTATATTTTTCGGGTATTTCTGCCTGCAGGCAAAATGTTTGATACCATTTTTTAAATTTCATCTTCAGCACTATGCTGAATTATGCTAGTACTAAGCCCGAGTAGCTTCTCTTGTAATATCACATTCTCCTTTCCGTTTCATCAAATGGATGATCCATGGTGATATTTGCATCTTTAGAATATCTTCGAAACTGATTTTGAAGTCATCATGCAGGGCAATTAAATGTTGAATGTATGTCTGAATATTCTCATCAAGACTTCTACCTGTGACAAAGTACTCACTTTTTCCGACACTGGCAAGCACTATCACCGATTCGCTTTACTTTTTTTTTTCGAAATTCAGGAAAGAAATGAGTAAAGTGTATCTTTGGCAAGATATCTTTGCCAAGATATATTGGTAAAGAATCGAACAAGTTCATGCATGATTGCAAGCACACACACCACAAGTCGTATTTCGACCCTTTGCGAGTCTGAACAAGAATTGTGGACGACGGAGAGAAATGCTTTGCAGTGTCGACACGATGTACTGAATATGGAATATGCAAGTTTTTACAAGTACCTAACAGTCGCTGAACTACTCGAAATATTATTTGCCTACATTGATATGTGAAGTCAAGCCTTTTATTTCTTCAATATCGAAACCAAATGAATTTTCGTGGACCCCCGCTTATGAATTGTGAACCCCCATATTTTTGTAACGCCTACGTAGACCCCCGTCGAGTCTCCCGTGGACCCCTGGGGGTCCACCTGGACCACTTTGGGAATCAATGGTTTAGAGTATCGTTGAAAAACTTATTACTCATTATTGTATTAATTATTAGTATTATTTGTTATTGTATTGACATAGGTTTAGTTCTATATACAACATGCGATGCATTTTCTTTTCTTTTTCATTCTGTGAATGCTATTTTGCGTGTCATATCATACCTGTTTGTATTCCGTTTCCAAATAAATAAATAAATAAATAAATAAATAAATAAATAAATAGAAATATTCACTTGTTTGAAATGGTAGTTCAATTGAATGACAATGAGTTCCAAACAATTCCAAGGTATCAAGTCTTCATGAACTTACTTTCACAGCGCATTCGCCATTTTGCATTATGAAATAAAAATTTTATTCGCGATTATATTTAACTCGTACAACGTCTTTATTTGAATCGTTAAGTTAATTATGGTTCTCAACCACACGAATTTTTCCTTGAAGAATTCATCAGTCCCCTAACATATGCATAAGAAACAAGTAAAATAGCATTCAAAAGTTACTAGACAATAATTTGAGTAGGCACCTACTATAACATGCTTTGTAAAAATTGAAATTTTTTTCAAAATATATCACTCATATGTACCTAAAAGTTTCAATCGAAAGAAAATCAGTGTGAGTTTTTTTAAATGAATAAAATAACAATTCTTTCAATAGAACATAATAGTTAAATTTTGGCGTTAACTTCTGTCAATGATAGAAAAAATTTCTCCTGCATTTGATCTCGAAACAAAGTGAAAAAGGCTTTCCAGTGTAATCATTGTCCAATTTATTTTCAATTTTTTTTTCAAAATACTAAGCTATACCTGGAGTAATAGAGATGTCGAGATTCAAACAAGTATTATAAGCGTCACTTTGTCTAGTATCATTCATTGCAACGAAGACTCAGGTAAACAGGTTCTCAAGAAAAACTACCTCCATCGATCTTCAATCATTATTGGACTACCAAATGATTGAGCCAGCTATTAAACTATATCTGAAATCAATGTTAACTCCATCAATGTTTCAAATTTGACTCAACTGCTGCCAAATCGGCTGCACAGAACCATAGTTATCTATTTGGTACTGAGACTATATTCACGCCAAAGCAGTTTTTGCTGCTTTATGACGCTCAAGTTCTATCATTAGAATCCTGCTCTCATGCTTAGAGCTCAACACCTCTGCACTCCTTGCACTTACTCATATCAATTCAGGAAAGAGCATTGAGGCTAATAGGCTACGCTACATCACATACATTCACTCAAATATCGGAGGAACGTTGCCGACTTATGTCTCTTATACAGTTATTATCACGGCATGTAACCTGCAGAAATTGCCTCTCGTATTCTAATAGAAACACAGTGCACTCGTCACATGCATAAAGCTTGCTATACATGTCTGAATAACCTGAACATTATTCTATCAGAAAGGGTTTCTGGACAGAACCGCATATCGATGCATCCTTAGAACTAATTCCGGATACTGTGACTTACTGAGATTTGAATCCAACATAAATCGCCCTTTCTTGAAATCATTTAGGAGTGCTTGAGGATCTTTCAATTCACGAGAGATTTGTTCATAAAAAAGTAGTCGTATCAGTCATTCAGGGCTCGTCAAATCAACCATAAGTTCAGTGATATTTCCTTTTCAAATCTTACTCAAGTATCTTCAATTTTGTTCTGTGAATATTTGTCCTCATTTCTAAAGCTGCTTCAGAATCTCAAAATTAGTAATCTTTGCCTTCTGAACCCAAATTGGCAAGAAATATATCCTAGCGAGAGATGTACCTACTCATTTAAAATTTTTCTTGAATTCCAGCTATAAATATTTCATGTTTCATCTCCTTTCATATGAATGAAATTTGACGTTGTCTAGTTGTCATTGTTCTACAGATTTGGCTACTCCAGATAACGGTTTCTTCAATCAGGGACATGTCAAATTTTCAATCATTTCTGTGGCATATAACCAATCTTTGTATTTGATTTCTATTTAATTCATCTTATTTCTTCAATTTCTCAAGGATCTTCATCACACTGTAAAGTTCAGTTTATAAACTGAATTTAATGTTCTACAATAAAAAATAGCGCCCCATATAAATATTTATTTACCACCGCTCCACCGCCAAAAAGGCGGTGGAGCAGAGTAGAATTTCAAAACTAATGAAAACAATTCAAATACATACAATTAAATGGCAGGAGATAAGGAAAATAGTTTAAATCTCCGAAGGCTCTTACATCAACTCAATCCACAAACTGAATCTCAAACCTCTCACTCAATCTGTAGAGGATGTGGATGTGTGCTATACCTCAAAACAAAAATAGCAGCAATAGAGAAAAAAGCTTGCCCTCCAAAAAGTACTTTCTTCACATAAACATAAACATAATGTACCAAGTTTCAACACTCTAACTTAATTGAAGGTGATTTTGGTTCACAAAAAGTCTTCCAAACACGGTTTTTCAGATTTTTACTCCCTCCAAAAGACCTATAATTCTTAATTCTCTCATGCGTGATCATCATTTATATATATTTATATATATATATTTATATCTATATATATATATATATATATATATATATATATATATATATATATATGTGATGATGCATGAGAGAATTAAGAATTATAGGTCTTTTGGAGGGAGTAAAAATCTGAAAAACCGTGTTTGGAAGACTTTTTGTGAACCATATATATATATATATATATATATATATATATATATATATATATATACATTTGGTTCACAAAAAGTCTTCCAAACCGGTTTTTCAGATTTTTACTCCCTCCAAAAGACCTACAATTCTTAATTCTCTCATGCATCATCATATATATATATATATATATATATATATATATATATATATATATATATATATACATTTGGTTCACAAAAAGTCTTCCAAACACGGTTTTTCAGATTTTTACTCCCTCCAAAAGACCTATAATTCTTAATTCTCTCATGCATCATCACATATATATATATATATATATATATATATATATATATATATATATATATATATATATATATATATATATATATATATCTTTATATAGGTATATATATATATGCATCGCAGAAACCTTAAAACTCGTGGTCCAGGGGGAAGATCTAAAACATATTCAAAAAACACTGACAAATCTCACTCTTGAATTTCGATACAATGCAATAGTAGATTATTTTCGTAATAATATGACTGAAAAGTAAAGCTTTCTCAAACAAAAGAATCCGAAAAATATTCGGGAATTAAAATTAAGATATAAAGCCTTCTACATGCTTCGAGTTTCAGCCACAGAAAAGAATATTCAGTTCATGATATTTGATATACGTGAAGATAAATATCAACTCGAAATTTTGAAGCGAGTGCTCAGACAATATAACTAATAGGTTTTATTGAATTTCAAGAACAAACTCTTGAAATAACTTATTTGCAGTATCGAACGAACCTTCTCGTTCCCGAATAAAACATCATCCAATACATAAAACTTATGCTCACAATTTGGTTGCAATTTTCAGGTAAAAATTCGTGCTTTCAGGTTTCACTCTATTACCTCTCGTATCATCGACATAGCTATTCTCATTCCCTGCAATTTACATTCTAATTCTCACCGACTCACGTAGGAAGGTGGGGCAAACGAAGTGATGATAATAGAGCAGACAAAGCAGGTTTAGATATACTGAAGCTTGCTCAGGTCTTCGCAAGTTACGCTGATCCTGTCTAAGTGGGGATTTATGCTGTTTATTATTGAGAGTGAGTTCGCCGCAATGTAATTCTTGTAAATATCTCTCGACCATCACAAAAACCAACGCCTTAGAATGCCATTATTCGTGGATGTTGTTGGATGAATGATTTAGCATATAGATTTCTCTAGGTTAGTTCCATCGTTCTATGTAGGAATATATGCTATATTCGTTTAAAAAAATTCAGAAAGTGTAGTAGGACACCAGCAAGGCACTGTTCAATACGTAATATATAGCTTTCATTATATAGTGAAAAGAAGCCTTAAAAAAATTAGCAACAAGGTTTTACAATTATCAAATAGAAACAAGAACAGAATTATTTATATTAGGATTTATGTAAGCTGAAAACTATTTATAACAATGATCTTTGCACGACAGCTAAGTTTATTTAAAGTTGAGTACAATAAAAACAATATTCTTATTAGGGCCATGTTCAATGTAACATATTTTCTTATAACAGTACTAGCTGCCATATAAATTATTTTTATCTATTCATCTATCTGCCGTTGTATATCTACCTATATAACTATATATCTATCTATCTAGATAGTTATCTTTCTATCTATCTATCTATCTAACTATCGATCTATCATTCTATCTATCTATCTGCATATCTATCTATCAATTTATCTGACCGGGCAAACGTTCTGCTAAATTATTTTTATCTATCCATCTATTCATCTATCTGCCGATGTATATCTACCTATCTATCTATATATCTATCTATCTTTCTATCTATCTATCTATCTAGTTATCTATCTTTCTATCTATCTATCTAACTAACCATCTATCAATCTATCTGACCCGGCAAACGTTGTTTAAATTATTAAAATGGCTATTGAGAAATATGGGTTGTTGATAGAAGGGTGAAAATTTAGATTTTTTTTTAAAGCAACATCATAAGAAAATTAAAATAAAAAATTTTGTTCAAAATATTCACAAAATTGTTAATCATTAGAAGTATGAAAAATATATTCTCAAACCGACTATTGATATTTTCGATTGCCATCTTGCAGCCCTATTGCGGATATAAAATTAAAAAAAATGAAAATCGCGATGCAAAAATAGGGGTTGATCGTGGAAGGGTAAACAATTGAGAGTAATATGAATTTTTCTATTTTAAGTCATGACAAAATAAAAATGATAATCTTGCCAAAAAAAAATGAAGTTTATAATTAACAAATAAAAAATAGGGGTTGATCGTGAAGCGCTGAAAATTTGGGGTTGTATGTATTTTTGAATGTTGTATCAAGAAAAAAATAGAACAAAAAATTATGTCTGAAAAATAATAATAAAAATTCAAGCGGTGGACCTCCCTTAACATTTAGGGGGATGAAAAATAGATTTTGTCGGCTTCTCAGACATAGCCGATATGCACACAAAATTTTATGAGAATCAGTCGAGTCATTCGAAAGGAGTTTAAAAAATAGGGGTTGGTCGTAGAGGGATGAAAATTTAGTGTTGTCTGTATTTTCGAATGTTGTATTATAAAAACAATAGAACATAAATTTTGTCTGAAAAATAAAATACAAATTTTAGGGGTGGACCACCCTTAATATTTAGTGGGATGAATAATAGCGGTTGGCCGATTCGCAGACCTACCCGATATGCATACAAAATTTCATGAGAATCGGTCAAACCGGTTCGGAGGAGTACGGTAACAAACTTTGTGACACGAGAATTTTATATATTAGATTAATATGAAACAATATAGTGGGAACGATGAATAACTATGCTGTTCAACTACCCCCAGAACATATGTATTATTATGCATAAATATGGATGATTAAGGATGAGTAAGTAATTATATATATATATATATATATATATATATATATATTTATATATATATATATATATATATATATATATATATATATATATATATATATATTGAAAAGGAATATTTGTTTTCGAAATAACTACGATTTATAAAAAGTTTTTATTGAAACTATAGCGATAAATTACATAAAGGTTTCGTTGGAATTGCAAATTATTAGATTTAGCTCAACTCTAAACCATGCTACGATTATTAACAACAAGACTTGGCATCCAATCTAGTATTTTTCTGCTTAAATCGTGAAAAGCTGATTCTTGTGAAAATATAAAATGCGTTATTTCTTACATTCGTCCCATAATTTTATTGTCAGATACTAATAGGCTCGCTAATTTCTACATAAACAAACGAAGATTGATTAATATTTAATTAAGAAATGTATCGAATTTTTCATTTGAAAATAATCTCTCTTATGAACGATTGAAATTTATTACGAAAATTGATTGATTGATATAGCCATTACATTATTTCAAATTTTCAGTTATAGCATGAAATACCATTATTTATTTAACGATTTGTGGTTTTGATGAATCATTTTGCAAATTATCAGCAGTAAAAACACAAGAGCTTTATTTATCGAATAAATTATTTTTGTCACGGAATAATTTTGCAAATAATCAATTTTTCGACAAAAACTGACATCAAAATCGCTTGAATTTCGGCCTCGGGCACAATTACTGAGAAAAAAACTTTAAGTTATGAAAAAAATTAAGAATAAAGCTGGAAAGGTTTGGGCAATATAAATTAACGGCCAAATATATTAATGAACAACAACAATAATTATCTTCATTCATACAATAAAATGCTTTGAATGAACAGTTATTAAATACACAATTGCTATTAATTCTTTGGTTTGGTGTACTGACTTTTTTAAGTTCTAGATGTTATCTCTTTATGAGAAACAAGCTTTTTAATCACCGATAAAAAGGCTTGCAAACATCATTAAATGACATATTTTATATAGGAATTAATATATCCCGTGAAAATTATTCATTAAGCCTCAATGAATTACTACATTTCAATTAAACTTGACTGAAATAAAAATAATGTAACAATCAGAGAATTGTACCTTTAACTGAGAGAAATAAAAATTAAGACATCCAACATATTTGAATGGAAAATCTCAGGAAAAAATACTACTTTTTTCTAAAATACAATAAATTATTGTATAGATAAGTTTTCATTAGTTAATACTATCGTATATGTATATCATTATATGTATGATTATTTTTTAATATTTTAATTGATACACTTGTATATTCATTCATGATTAAATAATGAGAACTAGAAAATTAAAATCTGAAAATCCATAATGGAATTGATGTAACAAATCTTAAATCAATTTATTATCTCAATCGATAAAATTCGACTAACAGAACACAAAAAATTAGAAAAAAAAAACTACCTCAAAACAAAATTAATAAACACAACCACAAAAAAATCAAAACTAATGAATGAAAGTTTTCTTATGATTTACAAAAAACGCAAACTGAATAACTAAAGCATTTGCATTATATAATAATAAATAAATAATAAGAAAGTTAATTTAGATGCTCTTCAAATAACGTGTTATCAAAACAATATCATAGAAACCCAACGCTGACACAGTTAAGTGAAGTACGCAATATAAAGTCCTCACAGTACGACAGGAAGATATAAAGCATGATAGCACAGCACTTTACTAGTTTATACGGAGCATTTACGTGCTTTAATTAAATTCCGTGAATTTGCCTTACATGTGTTATGAATCAGAGTTGTAGGGGTCTTATCACTATAGAGAACTGTGGCGCAATATTAAATTGCGTATATCACAAAACGAATTGAATTTCTTGAGTGTACCGTGAATGTAATCAAAATTAGGAAGAAAATGAACTTCCTGAAAAAAGGAGAAGGTTTAGATATTTTA
>JARQZK010004345.1:390000-395000 GCA_030704885.1 Cynegetis impunctata
TGTTAGTTTGTATGAATATATACAAAACATGAAATTAGAAGTATGAAATAGTCAGCGGTGATATGGCATCCCCCTGTTTAAGGCCGTTGTTTATATCAAACACCTCTGAGAATTTTCGTCCAACTCTAACCTTGCTTTTTGAGCCATCGATACAAAGTTGGGTCATTCTCATGAGTTTTTTCGGGAAGCCCAGTTCTTCCATCGCTTGCCACACTTTGACTCTCTGGACGGTGTCATAAGCTTGCCTGAAGTTTATAAATAGTTGGTGGAGATCTCGATTAAACTCCCAGCATTTCTCCATTAATTGCCGGATGGTAAATATCTGGTCCGTGGTGGAGCGACCTTCCCTGAAACCACATTGATATTCTCCCACAATTTCTCCCGCGTATGGCTTGAGTTTCCAGGGAGTACATTAAACAGTATTTTGTACGGTGCATTTAGTAGTGCGATACCTCTGTAGTTGCTACATTTCATTTTGTCCCCTTTTCCTTCCATTTACTTGGTATTTCTTCTGTGCTCCATATGGCTTGTATCAGTTGGTGAAGTTCTTGGTATAGGGTCTCCCCCCCACACCTCAGGCATTCTGCTGCTTTTTAATATTGCCCTGGAACAAGCCACCAGAAAGGCGGAAATCGGCCCTCCAGCGACGGTCTTTCAAAATAACGGACCTAGCCTACTCCTGGCATTTGCAGATGATGTGGATATCATTGGAAATGGCAGATTAAATGTGAAAAATAGTTTCAGCAGTTTCGAAGAGCAGGCTAGAAATATGGGACTCCACCAGAAATAACCGGGTCAGAGACAGAATAGGTCAAGACATTACAATGGGCGACTACAACTTCGAGCGGGTCAAACAATTCAAATATCTTGAAACAACGCTATCAGAAGACACTGACGTGACAGTAGAGGTCAACTGTAGGATTCATGCCGGAAACAGATGCCTCTATGCGACTCATGATCTACTAAAGTCCAAGCAAACATCAAGACGTAAAAAAACAAACATATACAAGACAATAATTAGACCAGTTGTAATTTACGGAAGTGAAACGTGGACGCTGACCGCAGCAAATGAAGACCGCCTCCGAGTCTTTGAGCGGAGAGTACTCAGGAAAATATATGGCCCCACCGTAGATGAAACAACGGTAAGATACAGAATCCGTACACACAGCAAGCTGGAAGACCTATATGGAGAGCCAAACCTTGTCCGAGAAATAAAATCCAGACGATTACAGTGGGCGGGACATGTGAGAAGACTACCGGAAAATCACACTGTCAGGCTTGTATGGGAAGAGGCACCAGAAGATAAGAGACCCCTAGGCCGCCCACGACTCCGATGGAGAGACAACATTGCCAAAGATCTAAGGGCATTGGGCATCCAAAATCCACTCGATGCCATGGAGGACAGACAACAGTGGAGGAATATTGTGAAGTCGGCAAAAACCCACCCTAGGTTGTAGGCCATGGAGATAGATAGATATGAAATAGTCAACGTAGATTACCTCTGTCCTCCTTTTTATCCCTGTGTATTCAGAAACCCGTGTTCCGATGCTCAAGTCTGTATGTGTATGAAGAGTAAAATCGCCATGACGAGCACCTTGGAGTTAATGTATCCCTGTCTTTCTGCTGGCTAATAACTCTGATCAATGCCAATTAATTCAATTTAAAAAAAAACGTAATTCTTACATAGCCGTGAACATACCTGAGAATCAAGTAAATCAAACTATTCAGATAATGTAGAATATGATGTCAAGAATCTACTGACTAATTCATGTGACTACTTTTGTATGGATTTCAGCTAAGACGTCAATTAATTTCAATTCAACAAATTCTAGAGGATTTCAAGTTACGAATTTGCTATAATAGAACCAACTCGTGTTCCAAAACAAAGACCATTAAGTCTATTACTGATCCTCACCGAACTTTTTCAATGGATCTATTCACCCGTGAAAAAGCTACTGTCCATGCAATTTATCGAGTATTGTTAGAGAGGTTCTTTTCACTCCAATATTACAAATGTGACGGAAAATCCGAGGGTTAGCTTGATTATACTTTTTGCTTCGGAAAATTTTATTGGTTCCGTATAAATTACAGTCAACTTTCCATAGTTTTCTTTGACAGGAAAGCATAAACGGCGCCTCACTCATTTGTATATCGCGTTTATTCTTTTTTATCAAGGATCTGTTTTCGTGCAGTTTTCATATTTTTTATGCTCAGAGGGTGAGAAAATCTACATCGATTTCGAATTCGTTATGTTATTGTCTGATTTTTCTGATGTTTATGACTTTTTTTCGTTGTTCTATCGAAAGAGGATTTTATCGATGAAATAAATCGCTGGAGACAAGAAAAAGATACTCTTCCTTCCATAAGAAATTTTTGATGGTTCAAGATTATCGTTACTCTTCTCATTTATGACTTATTCGATTTTCAATCAAATAAAAATTGATGTCTCGCTGGTTATAAAAATTTGATAAATATTTTCCTATTCAGTTTCATCTAACATCATCATTCAATAGTGTGTTTTGAAACTTGAGTATTAACTCAAACAATATATATATATATATATATATATATATATATATATATATATATATATATATATATATATATATATAAACAAATACACTTATCTCTAATCCAATTGAAGGCCATACACTTTGGGTATCTCAAAGAGAAGATGAAAAATTCGTTGCAAGAACACACTTGTGAAATTATTCAAAAATTAAATACTTAGAGTTCTATCCTATTCAGGGTTAGTAAGCACAATGAAGCTGAAGATGAAATAATTTAATCGAACAAATCTTTTAAAGAAGCTAACTACATGAGATGCGACGCCAATGACATTCCAATCCATCTTCAATTGGCCAATGGGAGAAACATCATTATAGTCACAACAAACGATATAAACAATCAGTACTGTCTATCTTCAGAATATAGTTACGACCTAGATAATTACTCAGTCAGACTGAGAAGGTCCGGCATGACGTGTTCTGAATGGTTACCACATTCAGTAGATGGACAATAACCGACTAAGGATGTATGGGAGGGTTGAGTACCTATATATATATATATATATATATATATATATATATATATATATATATATATATATATATATATATATATATATATATCTGTATATATATATATATATATATATATATATATATATATATATATAATATTATATAATATATATATATATATATATATATATATATATATATATATATATATATATATATATATATATATATATATATATATTTATATATATATATATATAGGGTGTTTCATATTGATGTACAAATATTTCAGGGGGTGGTTTCCTGAATGATTTTAAGGAAAAAACTTCATATGAACGTATGGCCTAAACGTCATCCTTTTCGAGCTACAGGGTGTTAAAGTTTTAATAAAAAAAATTCTTTTCGTAATAACTGTGGTAAGTTTTCTTTATGAAACTTGGTACATTGTGTCCATGTACCAAAAGTTACTTTTTGATGAAGAAACTTTTTTTCATTTCTACCAGTGCCGTTCATGCGGGACATGACTTCAATATGTTTAACAAAAAAATTTGTACCCCACTGTTTGATTTTAAATTGAAAACTAATTTTAAATTTGCCTTTCATTTACCGAGGCACGGTTTTTGTTTAAAAAAAATAAATTATTTTCTTGTAGACCGATATTGCTAATTTCTGATACGATGCAATTATGCGCGTTTTTGCACGATTGAGACAAAGTTTATTGAGAAAGTTGTCTCTTTTGTTGTATTAGGACACGAGAGCGTGGATTTGAAAGATGAGATGACGGATCGAATCTTGTATCATAAGTGATGGGGGCCACTTCCAACAATTTTTGTAGCTATAGTTCCTGTCATACACATAGTATACGTTAGTTTGTTAATATTAACATTGTTCAGAAGTTTATAAACAATCTCAGCTCATGAATAAGCGATGTTAAAATAAATACCAGTGTACAATTTTGTTACTAAGAAACGTTATTCCTAGCATTATTTAATTTTTCAGTACCTAGTTTATTGTTGTCTTAGTTTAAAAGTTATGTATCTGTTTAATATTAAATAATAAATAAAACAGCTTTTTAACAAAAATTATATTAGAAAGAGTTTCTTTTATTTTAAGAAAATGCAGTGGAGTACACTGCGTACCGTCTAAACAGTTGGGATCAAAATTTCTTCCTTCAATTATGGATATCATAATGTTCATCGATCTCTTGTAGCCACGTTTCCTCAATTTCAGTGATTTTAGTAAGCTCTACCTTTGAAAGTGTTTTCACGGATGCTACTAGTAAATGTCCAGATGAAAAGGTTTTTCTGAAAATACACAGGCACACTTATACAAAAAAAAACTGTTTCAAGCATCGTAACAGAAATTAGCAATAACGGCCTACAAGAAAATTATTTTTTAAACAAAAACCGTGCCTCGGACGAAAAAAAAAACAAGGGACTGAAATTGTTGAAAAATGAAAGTCAAATTCAAAATTAGTTTTTAATTTAAAATCAGAACAGTGGTGTACCACTTTTTTTGTCAAAAATGTTGAAGTCATGTCCCGCACGAACGCCACTGGTAGGAATAAAAAAAGTTTCTTCATCAAAAAGTACCTTTTAGCACATGGACACAATGTACCAAGTTTCATAAAGAAAACTTGAACGGTTCCACTGTTATTACGAAAAGAATTTTTTTTTTATTAAAACTTTAACACCATGTAGCTCGAAAATTATGACGTTTAGGACATACGTTCATATGAAGCTTTTTTCTTAAAATCACCTCCTGAAATATTTTTCCATCAATATGGAACACCCTGTATGTATAGATATATATATATATATATATATATATATATATATATATATATATATACCCTGCGCCCGCCGACCGCTACCATCCGTGACGAGACGTACTTATTGTGTGAGAGAGACAGGAGACCGGCTTCGTTCTCATCCCTACTCCGTGCTGGAAGAGGTAAATATCACCACTAGACGCCTG
>JARQZK010004345.1:400000-417500 GCA_030704885.1 Cynegetis impunctata
AGGATTCGGAACTAATTCATAGCCAATTCGCGATTGACGTAATACGCATGCTTAATTCTGAACCGGTTCTGAATTATTTAAAATCGAGAAAGATTTTAGAACTGATCAAGCTAGTTAGCCTAAGTTACTCTGGCTAGTCCCGAGTTCGAACCCCGGGGCAGACTGATCTGCTATGAGTTTTTTTTAGAAGTTTCCTCATGGTGTAAACTAAGTCACTGCTTGCATACCTACAGGCAAATTCTGGGCCATTATTAATCCTCTGAACCCTACCCACACTTTTTATGTTCCATTTATATCCCGTCTCGCCCATCCTTAATGCACTTGTACATACAAGTGTATCTTCTGATCTGGCTGAAGGAGTTAATCGCAAACTCAAGCTGCACGTCTTCCTGACACATACTTCAGGGAGGAATAAAACACATTTGATTGCTTCCCTTTTTCTTATAAACTAATTTAGGAAAATGTCAATTTACCATAGTAGGTCAGTCAGACAAGACATTGAAAATCGAAAATTTAACAATAACTTTGGTCAAGTGAATGCTACATAGAGAAATGAACAAATCCCATTTTGCAACCTTTTCTGAAGAACATTGTTAAAATTGCAATAACATTGAATTTTGCTTGTGAAAACAATTTCAAACTTTCTGCAAACTTGGAGTAGTATTGAAAGTTTGAAACTTGGTTGAAAATTTAGAAAATATCTATTATGATGCATTTGTGAATTTGCAACCTTGTACGCGGTCCGAAACTTCATGCAATTTGCAAAAATATAAAAATCCAAATCATATTTTTGCAAATTGCATAAAGTTCCGGGCCGCGTAAAAGGTTGCAAATTTGCAAATGCATCATAATAAATGTTTTCTAATAATATGCAACCAAGTTTCAAAACTTTTGTAATTATTTTGAGACCATTTTGCCCGAAAAAATTACCACGAATTGAGTATATTATAAATAAACATGTTCCGGTCAACGTAAAAAGTTGCAAATTTATACAACTGTTCGGTATATTTTTCCGAACTATCTATCAAGTTTGCAGTACTTTTAGAATTTGTTAGGTCAGTTTATCAAACAAAAACGTTAATTTTGAATGAAAAAAAATTTCCGTAGCCTTAAATTGGTTGGAAATTTGATAAGTAACATGCAATAATATATTTAACACGACTCCAAGTTTGCAGAATTCAATGTTATTGCAATTTTGACAATGTTCCGAACTTCGGAAAAGGTTGCAAAATTTCATAGTTTTTATCTCTTTCCCGACCCTACATGAAAGTTCAAAAACTTTTGGAATTATTGTCAGTTGATTATCTCAACTGACTGGCCTATAATTCTTTATTTGGTTAAAACACAAAACAATTGTGGCCGCGCAAGTCTCAAACTCACGGTTCTAAATTTGATTCATAGAACTAGTGAAACCAATTCAGAATCGAATCAGAAACAATGATAATTTATCAGCGAATATAGAACTCTAACTAAAAATTCGGAATTTGGTGATCCGCGAACATCATAGTCCAAGTTTCTCATGCCAATACATCCGAAATGGTTCCAAATTGTTACCACGAACAACGCTGTTATCACACATTAGAGCAAAAATTCGTTCTCATCAAACAATTCATTTTCAGAAGTGTAAGGACATCTATACAATGGAAATTTAAAGTTTTCGAAATTGCTTAATGATATAAAGAAACACTCACCTACAGTTCAAGAGCCAGTTTCGCCAACTTCAAAGCGTTCAAAATCTGTAAAGTAAAAAACTTTTTCAATTCAGGCAAGTTCGTTAAATGTGATGGAATTTGTTATTGAAGTAGAAGAGAAGAGTGCGTTTTGCTAAGTTGAAAAAAACAACTTTAATCGTTTTCATCTTTTTTCCAATTTTCAATTTTTTGTTCAGTAATTTGAATTGAAATAATTGTCAAGATAAGTAAGGAAAGTTTTGAATGTTGTGGTTCAAACCAGAACTGCGGAATTCCAACAGAATGTCAATTAGAACGAAATAAATATATAAGTTCTATTGTTTCTTTGTAAAAACATGCAATAATGAGATTTTCAGCTGAAAATAATTTTCACACTATGGTTGAAATAATTTGATGTAGATAGTCAATTGCAAACTATCTTCGCATGCATGTTATTATATTTCCAATAATTTCACACTTGAGTAACTTATAACTACAAGGAGTAATTTCTTCCGCCTGAATTTTATTGTTTCAAGAACAATTACTTATGAACAATCAGCCTGCTTCCAATTCCGAACAAAAGTGTGAACGAAGTCTTTTAGAACGAAATAACTTTTAAGAAAGCAAAATTACAAATTCATGAATTTGAAAAAATTATAAGTGAAAAAGTAAACATCTTTGTTTCGTTTATCTATTTGCGACTCTAGGCTATTATTAGTTTCTGATTATATGCTGTTCAAATATTAGTTATCAGGTCTGCTAATACTAGATCGTAATGAAAACCACAAAAACCCATACCCATATAATATACCTAATATACTAAAACAATGGTTAATAATAACAATTTACACATTTATTTAAAGAAATAACGCATGATGCACGTTTCGGTGGAACTTAAGTTTGCCATTAGCATCTGAAGAAGATGAAGTTCCACCGAAACGTGCGTCATACGTTATTTCTGTAAATAAATGTGTAAATTGTTATTATTAACCATTGTTTTGATATGTTTATTAATTTACACCATGTATCGGCCCAATCAATTCAATAAATACCTAATATGTTCCTATTTATTAGATTTAAAGATTGGGGGTTAGTTTGATGTTCTGAAGATATGAGCGATAGATTATTATTTGATAACCATTGTGAATTCATTTTGTATTCATTTATGTTATTTGTTAAAAACTTCAATCTGCAGTTGAAGATAGGACTGGTTGTTAGTTGAGCTGAAGAATTTGGGTTGTTTGTTTTATAGTCTGTTGGTATAATTGTTGTATTTTGATTCATATTGCACTCAAATATTTAATATCTGTTCTATTATTAACGAATTTCAATAAATATTTTCTAATATGTGAGATTTTCTTGCATTTTTGGTATAATCTATTACTGTGATTTTGATGCATCAAAGTTTGAATATTGATTATCATTATTTAAATATTTCATTATTGCTGTAGTTTAGGTTTTTGTATATTTATGTCCCTTCATTTTTCTTTCGGAATGTGGGAAGTTTTTCCGATACACAAGTCATCAGAATTTTTGTATAAACTACATGAGATGTTAAACGTTTCAATTTAGAATAGATTTATTCAAACTAATTTATGATGTTTAACAATCAATTATTTTGTATGAGTTATGTATGGAAATCTCATGTTGTTTCGTATATGTGTATTAGTGAGGAAAGTTTTGGTGCTTCGTCTATATATCCAATAATTAAACTTTTGAAAAAAATTATTGAGGGTCAAAGTTCTTAGTGAAAGTGCCATTTTGTGGTAATTTGTTGTTTCTATATATATATATATATATATATATATATATATATATATATATATATATATATATATATATATATATATATATATATATATATATATATATATATATATATATGTATAGTATATATAGTAATATATATATATATATATATATAATATATATATATATATAGTATATATATATATATATATATATATATACTATATATATATATAATATATATATATATATATATATATATATATTCTACGAAATAGCAATGATTTCAATGCAAAATTACAATTTATTCTAGAAAATGTATTAAATTTTCTTAACATTATTCTCAAATATATATATATATATATATATATATATATATATATATATTTGAGAATAAGGTTAAGAAAATTTAGTACATTTTCTAGAATAAATTGTAATTTTGCATTGAAATTATTGCTATTTCGTAGAATGAGATTTTCAGAAATAATTCTTAAAGAATCATTATCATATCTGTTTTGAATGTTATTTAAACACATGTTTCCAGAAATTCCAATATTGAGTATGATGTCACGATTTAAAACGCTACACCATTAGTCTATGGATAAAAGTCTGTCTCATATTCAAAATAATTAGTTTCTAGTGTAAATTGAATAGCTTCAATAACATCCGTTGTAGTTTGATGATGTTGTTCTTAGTTTTCATACCTAATCACTCGTATAATTCAATTTGAAATATTTGTGTGCAGATAAACAACATGTGATGAAAAATTCTGTTTTTATTTAAGAGTATTAAGTTGTTTCATAATACAGAAATTTTTTCATGCTATGAAAATTTCATCAGTTGAATGAAATAGATTGTGTTCTATATTCTAAATAAGTTGGTATAGTATCCTTAGATGAAGCAAACAAATTGTGATGAATAAATTTGAGGATACTTTATATAAAACTTCTATAAAAACAGTCATAATCAAGTGTTTTCAGGTAGAGATCCTTAGAAATCTGAAAATATCCTATTCAGCAATTCCTTTCTGCAATAAGTCTATACAATAATATATTCTCCACGTTCTGCAAGAACACTCAGCAATAAAAGAAAATCTTTCGAAGTGAAAACTGATGTGCTTTTCCGAAACGTGTATTCTGTAGATAACTTCAAATGATTTCTACAATTTTCCACTAATTAGTTCCATTCGGATTCGGGTGAGATTCCATGGAAACCTTGAAAAACAGCCCTTCTATTAACGTGGTTGATCCATAAGTAGTGATAAAACTTGAGAATCTCTCTCTAGCGAAAAGGAAAATTGGGATCTTTCCACTTAATCCTTTTCCAAATTGACGGAGCAGGCCATAATTGGATGTTCGACAACTCATAATATAAGCTGTAAAATTCTCTATACTTAACGCCCGCCCTTTTTCTGGCCTGATGATTGACGAAGATGGATTCGTCATTTATTGTATAGAAATTCTGAAGTTTACGGATATCGATGATCAGACTGAGATGAAATTTGAAGAAATAAATTAGTTGGTCTGATAGTTTTCTTCTTTCAATAAATTCGATTGAATAAAGACATAAAAAATATTCCTATGTTCCTACATGGAAATTGAATGCAACTAAACTCCACTAGTAAACGACCACAATAACATACCTTTTATTGAACAATATGACTACTTCTTCAATCTCAGACAAACATGCTTTGTTACATGAAGAGATAGTTAATAGAGAAACCATAATGAGAGACCCATGATAGTAGCCTTTCAGTCACTTTATTCACATTGCACTTAATTTTGGGAAGAGATGAACTCTTCATTGTCATGGATGAGTTTGATATAGAAAACTTATTTTTAAAAACTTGTGTTACTTAAAATACATATGGCGATAAACAGAATACAAACACAATAATTCATCTGAAAATAAATGAATTATTACAAAATCGAAATGATGATGATATTTACCTAATATGCCTCTGTACAGCGCTATGAGTTCAGTGACTAGACTGTATCTTACAGTTAATCCTTTAATAATTTCTACTATTAAAAAAATAAAATAATCTCATTATATGTGAATGTAAGAGTCAGTTAAATAATTCCTTATCTTCCATAATCTATACCTAGGTAATTAAAAGGATCTAATCATCACTTCTTCTTAGTCAGCCTGTGCTCATCCACTCCTGAATGTAGGCCTCTTCCAAATCCTTCCACGCCTTTCTGTCACTAGCAATCCGGATCCAGTTCCTTCCTGCGATACTCCGAATGTCATCCTGCCACCGCTTCTGCGGTCTGCCAATGCTCCTCTTGGTCTCCCTCGGGCGCCACACTAAAGTCCTATATGTCCACCTATGTTGGTCTTGTCTTGCTACGTGGCCAGCCCATCGCCATTTCAGTTTCGCCACGACCCTCATCACACTCATCATCCCAGTCTTTGTCTCAATTTCCTCATTTCGTATCTTATCCCTCAGCGAGATTCCGAGCATGACTCTATTTCCATTGCTTTTTGTGTAGTTCGCAGTTTATCAGCAGATCTGCGGGTAATGGATATTGTCTCAAGTCCATACGTGAGCACTGGCGATACACAAGACTCAAACAATTTTCTTTTGAGGTTTATAGGGAATTCCCGAGATTTAAGTATAAACCTCAACTTGCCAAAAGCCGCCCAGGAGAGGCTCACTCTTCTTGGAATCTCGGAGGATTGGTTTTCTTTACCCAGCCGGAATTTGTGTCCCAAGTATATATATTCAGGAACATTCTCTAAAAGATAAAATTTATCTTTATTTCGATGTTCTCCTTACTGATGATTTTTGTTTTTGTTGGATTCATCATAAGTCCGATCTGCAGCGATCCTTATGGAGCTCTTGTAACATACTTTTAAGCTCTTCGCCTGTGTTTGCGATGATCACAATATCATCGGCAAATCGCAAATGATTTAGTCGTGTTCCGTCAACGTTGATCCCATTTTTCTGCTAGTTTAGTTTTTTGAACACGTCTTCCAGGGCTAATGTAAATAGCTTTGGTGAGATTGTATCTCCCTGTCTGACTCCTCTTTTGATTGGGATCTTGTCGGTCTTTAGGTCTTCATCTATTTTTACTTGAATGGAGGTGTTGTCATAAATGTACTTTATAAGGCTTTAGTACCTGGAATCTATCCTAGCGTTGTCCAGAGACTTCAGGATTGCCCACGTTTCGACGGAGTCAAAAGCCTTTTGGTAATCCACAAAGGCCAAATGAAGGGGTATGTTGTACTCGGTGCTTTTTTCGATAAGAGTGCGGAGAGTTTGCAGGTGGTCGAGAGTGCCAAATCCTTTACGAAACCTGGCTTGCTCGACTGGTTGGTATGAGTCCATTTTGTTCGTCAGTCGGTTCGTTATTATTTTTGTTAATAGTTCGTGTAAATGTGATAATAAGCTGATAGGTCGGTAGTTTTCTATATTGTTCCTGTCTCCTTTCCCAAACGGAAAAAATATAATCAGACGTTCACATAGTAAATACAGATGAAAATTTTAATTAGAAATCAATTAGAAACATGTATGAGATCATTGAAGCTCAAGTTTTTTTAATACTCGTACTTGTTTGTTTTATATTTCGAGAGAATCCAACTGTGTGATACTATTATTTTCTTATAGATGAAGAAGTATCTTTTGGGATATAAATTTCAGTTATAACCTGTTCGCTCAATTGCCAATTTGGACTACATATTTTCAAAACAAAAAAAGACTTAGCTACAATTCACATCCTCTCTTTCTCTACTTGACATAAATCAATATTCGAATAAAATTCCGTACGAAATTTCACCTAATAAAGGAAACGCTTCATTCGTTGGTAAGAGTGTCAACATGGGAATTTCCCGGAACCTTTTCCAGCTGTAACTTCAGCTTGTTACAAAGCCAAAACTACGTAAACCGCTGGGAAAATAACGCGATGCAATGGAAACCACTTTGGACGCGTTTTTCAAATTGGAACAAGAGTTTCCTCGCTCACTCGACATAAGAGAAGGCTGAAATTTATTCATATTTCAGAATAATAGGCAAAAAGTTACGAGATGTAGGATGTCTATTTTCGTACTGCTTATATTTGCTTACAAATCTTGAAATAATTCGTTGAACGAAATGCAAGGTAATTGGAGTAACATCTTTGAGGAGTAGAATGAAAGTACATCATGAAAACAGCGCTTTATAACTGGCACATAAAATTGTTTAACCAATTTTCCAGGATTAAAATATGCTATAGGAGCAGAAACTGTACAAATATATGCCTTGAATACAGAAATTATGAAGATAATTATCTTCCATCTATTCAAGAGAAAAATATTATGAAAATAGAAGGAATTCGTGAACTATACTTAATTAAATGAGATATAACTGGTCCATTTTTTCTATTCGTAAAGCTACAGTTCCACCGAAGGAATATTGAGAAACTTTTTTGTTGCTGTTGCTTGTTGCCGTAAATGTTTCTAAATGTTTCTTAAACTTCCTTTTCATTTCCGCAAAAAATATTGACTGTGTCTACTTGTCGCCGGTTTCCATTTTGAGAAGTAAACTTCAAAAGAAAACAGGAAACATGGTTAAACAAATTCGTGTTGCTATCGCAGTGGAAAAGTATCGAGAATGCAACTTGTAAACAGTCGTTTCGCATACGTTTACAGAATGCAGTGAAGTAAAAAGTGAATAAATATATAAACTATGATGCCCTTTAATTGAATGAAATAGTTATCTGTTGAATTAATTGAAAATTATAGACTTCATGAGTGTCTATAGACCAGGGTAGAAGCCTCTAAAAATGATAAAAAGTGAAAAAAAATAATAGTAGGATGAAACCCATTGGAAAAGAGGGAGAAAATAATAGAAATGAAAGAAAAAATAAATTACGGGCGATCTGAGGTCGGGAAAGGGAAGGGGGTGAGTTTTTGAGGGTAAAAAACTGTCTGTTTCGATTTCCGGCAAAACTCCTAATGGAAAAAAGTCAAATGGCAAAGTTGTAGGTAATAAAAAGATCTACAACTTTTGTATTCACATTTTTTTACATAACCTCAAAATTTATGTGAAAAGTTCAAAGAACCAAGTTTTTGGTTTTTTATTTTTATCTTTTACAAACAAATTTTTTTTTCACGAAATTTGGTGGAAACTTACCTTTTTAGGTCCCAAATACACTTTAATTTATTTGATTTAAAATTTTCATTTTTTCACTTTATTTTTACTTAATATCGGAAAAAAACCCTAATTTTCAATCGAAAATTCTCCCGTCAAAATATCAGCTTTTTTCAAAAATTTAGTGTGCTTTCTGTTCGTTGAAATCTCTACTTTTTGATGGTGTAAACATAAATACAGTACTATAGTAAATGTTAACAAACAATTAAGTTAATAAAGTTAATATTTAATAATATATCTACAATATTTTGAGAAAGCTGTAGAATCTTCTTTAAATTATATGTGTAGATGCCTATTTATTGCTATTTTGAGATAACTTATATACCTGAGTGACCTACGGAAAATTTTAGCCCATCAAACGTATTTCATAGAGAATTGGTGAAGGGGCTAGGAGGGTCTGGGCCTTACTACATACCTGTTATTTCGTAGCTGCTGTAAAATTTACTATAGTAATGTATTTTTTTCACACCATCGGAAAGTAGAGATTTCAACGAACAGAAAGCACACCAACTTTTTGAAAAAAGCTGATATCAAAATCGCATCAAAATGCGAGAATTTCCGATTGAAAATTAGAGTGCTTTTTCGATATTAAGTTAAAATAAAGTGAACAAATAAATATTTCAAATCATATAAATCAAAGTGTATTTGGGACATAAAAAGGTAAGTTTTCACTGAATTTCGTGAAAAAACAAATTTGTTTGTAAAAGATAAAAATAAAAAACCAAAAACTTGGTCCTTTGAATTTTTCACACAAATTTTGAGGTTATGTGAAAAAAATGTGAACACAAAAGTTGTAGATTTTTGTATATCCTACAACTTTGTTATTTGACGTTTTTCTATAGGGCTTGTAGTTTTGCCGGAAACAGAGATAAACCGTTTTTCACCCTTAAAAACTCACCCCCTTCCCGACCTTAGATCGCCCGTAATTGATTTTGTCTTTCATTTTTAATATATTCTCCTTCTTTTCCAATGGGTTTCATCCTACTATTATTTTTTTTGGTTTCAAAAATTATCGACCCTGGTCTACTATGGAACTCAAGGCACACAAATAAATAAATCCAGGAAAATTTTGAGCACTATCATAAGCAATTATTCCCGCGTGTACTTCGTCTTCTTTCAATACACCAAGGTACTGTACGGCTTCCTTTTCTGAAGACTTGGCCTAATCCAGTAGGTATTTGTGTTTTCTTTTTCATTTTCTAGGAGATGTTACTAAAAACGGTATACTATCATCTTACTCCATATTCTAGCTTAATGCCAAACTGCAGTGAAAACATTAGTTATGTACTCAATATGCGACAATTGACAATTTCAATTGCTTCAGTGGAAACAAGACATTCACGTATGTTGCAATAACTTTCCACCCTTGGCAACAATAACAATTGAGGGACAAAATGTTCTTCGATTTTCCTCCGGTGGAACCGTAGATTTAGACTTGATCATATTGAAGAAACAAGGTATTCGGTCTTTGAATTCTACAGTTTTTGTCCATTTTGTCTTCTCTAGATTTCAAGGATATCAAAATTGTAGAATCAGAAGTTCGCCAGGGTAGTATTTTCTGGCCTAATCATCACAAAATTTTCATCTCCGATCTTCTCTCTATCTTAAAGTAATTTATTGTTAAGAGAAAAATCAGAAATATATAACAAAGTGAAATATAACCTGCAGCAACTCAGCTAATGTGTTGTCAATAAAGAATCAAACTCAATGATGAAAAAAGTGAAGCTCTATTGTTAAGATTTAAAAGGCTAAAAAGCTAAGTTTTGAAAAATTTTCACCTCTGCGTAACTCTATTTTGTGACTAAATAATTTCTCCCACTACCGCCAAGTTGAAGAATTGTAAATGTAAATATATCTAGTTGGTTTTATGAAGAAATTCGTTCGTGATAACACAGCTCTTTATTGTTTTTCTATGTATTAGATATCTGATAAAATGAAAAACAAACAAACGAAACTCCTAGATAAAATGAATTACAGATCATAGTAGCTACAGCTGTTTGTGGTTAACGATATTGTGTATGCTCTAAACGTGACTACAATATAAAATGCAGTGGATGTACTCTCAGAATATGAAAAAACTCGGCTCTTTGCATAGTCCTAACGGAATATTTAATACACAACAAATGTATATGACATAGAAACTCAAAACACTCAAGCTCAACGTGAACAGTATATACCCTTGAAGCAACATAATCAAATCAAATAATGATCCACTATGTTATTTTTCACGATTCTACTATTCAAACTTAGGTACTAGTAATATACAGGTGTTGATATGAATTAACTCAGTAGCAAACATTTCTGGCTATTTCCAATCTATACATAATATTTTCTGCGTAATTGGCTTTTCTATCTGAGTAATATATGAAAATAAATTATTTTAATTTTAGTTAATTAGATATTATAAATAGAGAATATCTTTCAAGGTGTGCATGTCTTTTATTATGAAAATAAAAAATTACAGAATTCTCATACAAACTTATCCAATGTAAGTAACGCTTACTTATCAACGTACCTAATGATTCCGTTTGCTATTGTTCCTATTATTTATTGATATCATAATTGTGCTCAATCTTACATAAATAAACTTGAGTGTATTTCATTCACTCCACTTTTCGAAGCGAATTACAAAAAAAGCCAGAATCTTAAAACAATTAGCAGAGAAAAATAAATATTAAGAATGTTCAATTAATGAACTAATCCATAGAAAATAGTGCAAACTACTACTTATACGAATCTATGTAGATAAAAGCAGAGAGAACGTGATAAGATTCCATAGCATTAATTATATATCTAACTTAAGTGACAAAATGTGCAAAAATATAAGTAAACTTAACTTGAAAGCCATAAGCACTAATAGAAAAAACAATGAATCATTTTTGGTTAATAATAAAGATGAACAGCAAGTGAAAAAAGGGTGTATGGGTCATACTACGATAAGAGGTCTCAAGTAGGTACATAGAGGATGCGGCCAAGAAAAAAAGTTGGAGTTTTTTGATTTAATACGTATATTACGACTTTAGTTTTTTTAAGTGCACATTTCTGTAAGGGCAAGTCAATTTATATATTTTGAGTAATTTTTTAGGTAGCCAGGGAAAATACATAAGGCAGGGTAAAACTATTATTAAAATTAACTTTTATGAAACATTGTACTGAACTATATCTGAATTACTACATTAACTATTTTTAAATTAGTTTATACAAACATATAATTATCCAAATTATCTCCACTGGTCATTCAGTACCTCCCTTGGTTATAATCTCGCCAGGGGAAATACAACAGGGAAGAAACGTTTTCTTCATAAACTGAATTTTTTTTATTGACACACGTTAATTTTGGATTAATATTATGTCACACGTTAACTATCACACTATTGTTGAACTCAAACAACTAATGCTATGTAAATTAAGCAAATTTTATAAATAGTACGAATTACCAGTGGAGAGACACGTTCACCCTGCTTAAAGAATTGCACCCCAGTGTTGCGTCGCACCAATTAATATATAACTACCATTGAACCGCTTCTTTATTTGGTATTACGAAATTGTCGTCAATGAGTGCCATTGAGCGCCATTTGCAAAATAGCCGTTCGATATTTGTTTTGTTTTAGCGCATCAGAATTAGCCAGGGTAGATACACAAAAAAAGCGGGACAAAAGTAATGTTTGAAAATTATTAAAACTTAATGAATATTATTGTATTTTGTCTTCATAATCCTAGAGTATACCTATTTGAATTTGTGTTAAATATAATTTAACTGGGCAACTACGAAAAGAAGGTATATAATGTCTAAATGTTCAACCAAAAACGTCAAGGAGACAAGCCAAGGTAGAGAATTTTTCATGATGAAAAGAGTAATTTGAGAAAAATGTGCTTCAATTGGGTATCCAATCATGATATAATCGATAAACTTCATTAGGATACTGCGAGTTATTGTATAAAATGACAAGATATAAAATATAAAAGGTATTTTATATTGATTTCCGTGCACATTACCTCTTATCGTAGAACGACCCGTATATCAAATCTACTGTAGCAATTGGAATGATTTTACATAGGTCAAACTGGACGTTACAAGAATAAAAGAACGCAGAAACTCCATACTATACAATATAAATTGGACTGCACTTCCCAAACACCGCGTCAGAAATAATCACTTCGTAGATTTAGAATTTGTGAAATTATTACATGCAGGTAACAAAGAAATTGAATTATACCTTCTTGAAGCAACAGAAATTATTAATGACCAGTTGATATTTGAAATGTCACCGCTGTTACAATCAGCGATAACAACTACTCTGTGAAATCTACCATTCTTCTTAAACGACCATTTTAAACGATTCCACAAAATACGAATACGAATTCGGATGATGTGACGATAATAAATTATTATATGAACACCAACCTTGAAAAAGTATTTTGTTTGAAAATAATTTTTCTTTATTTCGATTTGCTTTCCGGTGTAGTAGCAAATTTTTTATTTATAATTCAAATTATGTTTGTGAAGATATTTGTGATCATGTTGAACCATTCAAGTAGTGTATTTTTCGGATTAATTTCTGTAATATCTGGTGCAGTTCCTAAGTAAAAGAGTAAGAAACTATATTCGCTAGCATGTATTTAATTGAACTGTGTTATTCACCCTGAGAGTATATAATCCTTCATTCACGTTTTTTTTTTAAATCTCAAGTGACAGTTTAACGCCGATTCCGAACAGTCAATGGGATTGAAACTAAGTCATTACCCAACAGTTTATCACATTTAAAACCTATAAAATTTCATGGGACATACACAACATCCGAGAGCACTCGGTGAGACTCGAACCCACAATCCTCGGTTTACAAGCGATATACCTTACCGCTGGGCTACCGAAGCATTCACGTTGCTTTCGTAAAATAAATCTACTAGATTTATTGATACGAATGTATTGCTTCGAAAATGAAATCATAACCGTATTGACATTTGACTACCAAATAAGTTCATTATAATAATGGCAATAACTCAAATATAAAAATGAGAAAAGTTTCTTCTTCAGAAGAGAGGTTATAATACGTTGGAAATTTCAAGACATCTATTATTTTTATAGCTACATTATTTTCTCACAACATAAAATTGGAAAGAGTTTTTATATTATATAGTGCCGCACATTGAAAACTAAAATAACAAACCGAACCCTGAACGCTCAAGAATCTACTAGGAAATTAAAACAATTTTAATGGCAGTTTCGGAGCTGTAAAACGCCAATTGATGGTTATGAGACATTTTTATTAAATTTCTGTATCTGCGAGGTAACATCGAATGTTATAGAAGTTTCGACACTGACGTTTATTAGAAAATAATTTCTGACAAAAGTTCCAACGGTGATTTGATCTCTGTGGAAAACATAGATATTTCAAGAGAAATGAGTTGAATTATATCTACTTGAAAATATTTTTGAATTCAATAATTCATTTGAATATTCTTCAGTCAATTTTCTATTCGTTTTATACAAAAATACAACCAAAATTAATTTAGAATAATTTTCTTAAATTTTTATGTGAGAAATTATTAACTGAATCGAAAACAAAATGGCATTTATCACTTGGTTACGATATGTGAATTTTATTTTGAAGTGGCAACTGAAACTGACGATAATGTGAAAATATTCAGGAAAATCTTTAAAACTTTTCCAAAAATCAGTTTTAGCGAAAAAATTGGTAATGGTACCTATGTTGTCTTGACTGAAAAAATATGAACATTCATAATATTATCTTTCACATATTTTATTTTTATACATTGACACGGTTATACATGTTTTGTGTTAGTTTTTGAAAATGTAATTTGTTGAAATGTTAAATTTTTATTTTAGAAAATTCCTCATTTCTAAATATATTCCTACCAAGTTGAAGCCTAAAAAAATGTTCAGCCTATAAACAGATGTTTCTGCTCAGGGGTATGATATTTAATTACTTATTAGAAATAATTTTGATAAAATGAATGCTTATAAATTGTCAGCAGTGATCGTAACAAAATATATATATATATATATATATATATATATATATATATATATCGATATACCTCATTGAAACATCAAAAAAATTATCAAATAGCATGTTTTTGAAAACAATGCGAGGTATTCTAATAATCATTTATAAGATTATTATTACTCTACACATATTCCATATTATAACATACAAAGAGTAGAGGATTGAAGTTAAACTTTCGTGAAGCCCTAGAAATTATCAGGTTTACCAATTCTGATAATTCATTGAACGAAATAATAGCTTTGAATCATCTCGGGCTGCAAAATATATTGAATATCTGATGCTTTCTTAACAAGTTTCCTCGGAAGGAATACTTACCCATCCCCCACAATTTCTTGTTCTGATCATTTATTTTAGGTGCTAAGTTTTAAGTAAATTGAGACATCAGGATTTCGGTATTCAGTTCTATCTGACGAAGCTACCATGTGGTGAAACGTCGCGTCATGGATTTTATTATTGTAATAGTTCAAATAAAACTTCTTTTTTTCAATACAATTAAATAAGATACATACTATTGCTGATTATTGAGTAATAAATGAGCAACAATGGCGATGCTCAGAAAAGGTGGAACAGCTAAGTGTTATTTGTTACGGTTTCGCCCTTATTTTTACTCCGCTATTATAGAAGGAATTATATATTTCATAAAATAGTGAAGCCATATTGATAAGAATTTTCATATATACATATTTGATTTATAATATATGACGTACTTTTTGAAGTAGGTACCTAAGTATTTGAATTTATAGATATACATATAAAGATTCTAGGCAACTCTGTTCCAAGCACTTATATTCTCTATTCAATATTTTAAAGTTCAAGCTAAATGAACGGTTTTCTTTAACTAAATGATTTACATAACAAGAATCTGCTTTTTATTGTTAAAATGACGTTCATTCTCTGAAATTCTCATTTGAAAAGTTTCACCAATATAAAATTTGTCACAAAATCCCTATTTCAAGTCATATCCTCAGGACATTTTGTTTTGTGGAATTTTATTATTATTTTGATATGCATTCCAATATTAGTATCGGCCCGAAACTGTACGTTGATATTGTGTATCAGCATCAAGTAATCATTTTAAAATATTAAAGAAATATAATGTTGAAAATAAGAGAACGGAATCTGATGGGAAATACTTTCAGCTACGAAAATATTTTCGGATCGATTCATATTTGAATATAAATATAACATGTAACGCTAACCATATGATATTGGCCTTCGGGTTTTCATATACAAAAGATAATTAATATAGGACAAGAGACCATTGAAACAGAAATTCAAAGAATTCTGTTCAGTATTTCTTTATATCTATGTGGGTTCTTTCATTCCGATATGTCTGTCAACTTACTTCAATTGCCATTAAATTTTTCTTTATGCATATTTAGAAGACCCTTCTTGTACTGTTCGGTTGGTATATAGTTCAAGAGCAATTTAAATCAGATTCAGAGAGTCAGCAAATCCATCTCTTGAAAAGGGTGTGTAGAAGAAATTGCTGACGGAGGTACCGGAATGGAAATGTCCTTTCGAATCTCAGCAAATATTTATACACAGCAATGAGGCAAATATGAATAATCCGAAGCTTAGCAGATGTTTGAATTGCATATTATCATTTGCGTATGAAAATTTGATGATCATGAATAAAGTTGAGTAAATGGGGTAGTAACTTTGATTAAATGTTTTCGTGAAATAATTATTAATATTTAATTCGAGGAACAGAATTTCTCTACCTTTTATATATATTTGGCTTTCGAAATATAATGAACAATAGTCACAATCACTCAAACTTCTTGTGGCTGTAGAGCAAACGCAAACTATTTGTTTATCACAATACAGATGTGATTGTATTTTTTTTGTTCTCAGTGAATTCATTTTATGCGAATTTAGATAAGACGAAAAAGCGTATCAAATTAGTTTGCTTGTTTCTTTATTCATTAAACAAAAGTAAACAGTAAATCTACTTCATTCTAGGAAACAAATGGAAAAAAGATTAACGAGTAGCAAATTGGTGATTATTTGTTATCGTCCGTGAATTCCATTCATTAAATATTTCTTTGAAAACATAAAGCAAATTGTGGACAATACACATTGATTTATTTCATTTTACACCGTTTATAGAATGTAACGATGAGTGTATCAGCAGTTGTGGTGTGTACAGGGTATCCCATTTTAGGTACTTTTGCGGAGTATCTCCGTTATTTTCAAAGAGTTGTTGTTGTTATCCTTCTACATATCAAAAAGGGAAATTTTATTTTTTTTTTAACTCGAGGGACCTACAGGTTAACGCCGTTTCCGAACGGCCAATGGGCTTGTAAACGATGTACATTACCCAACAATATTTATCAATCGTATATAACCACCAAATTCCAGACATACACAACACCCAAGAGCAAGGTGGGACTCGAACCCACAATCCTCGGTCAACAAACGGTACAAGGCGGTACTCGCTTACCGCTGGTCTACCGAGGCCTCAAAAAAGGGAAAATATTATTGTTATAGATTTTTAAAATATTATTCTTATTTGTGTTTTTTTCACCTTTCCAAAAATATATAAGAGTATGCACTTTTTCTCAGAAACACGCAAATAAATTTCTTCTTGTTTCTTGTCATGAACAATATCCATGGCCTACTATTTAATTATGTATTTAATTTTAGTAAATTGTTATTTATTTGCAAGTTTCTGAGAAAAAGTGCATACTATTTTACATTTTGAAAAGGTAAAAAATGGCAAATTTTATAGGCTGTAAATATAAGAGGTGTTCCATTTAAAAAAACATAAGTTTGCTTCATACCTCAAAAATAGTAAATATGCAGCAAAAACTATCTACCCTACTGAAAAAAATCTATATGGATGTTAATTCACCTTTTCGATAGGTTGAAGGATAACGGAGATACTAGGAGGGTCAAAAAATGCAACATTTTCA
>JARQZK010004345.1:425000-430000 GCA_030704885.1 Cynegetis impunctata
AAGCCCAGAAATCCTTCACAGTTTGGCAAAGGTCAAAAGCTACCACTTCAAATTCAGAAACTGTATAACTAGCATGTTTCAATGAATTATCCCAAAACTTGAAGTCCTCAACTTTATCGGCGCAATATTCCATATTGACAATTATGCTGAATATTAACAGAAATGCTGAATATTAACAGAAATGTATAAATTGGAAAATATTCAAAACTACAAAACTAAGAGCATTCCTAAAGGGAAAATTAGATGGCTTCCGGGCAAAATAAATCGAAAATTTTCTCCATTGATCAAACAAGTTCATATATTTATATATATATATATATATATATATATATATATATATATATATATATATATATATATATATATATATATATATATATATATATATATATATATATATATATATTTATATTAGAATATCGAATATCAGGTAAGCGGTCTGTCGGGAAAATGAAACTCTTATAGAAATAGAGCAGAGTGTACCTTTTTTAGATACAAAAGTAATAAGACAAAACGACGGTAATATTATCTTAGATTGGTATCAAAAACCAACAGCAACCGGAAGATTTCTTAATTTTCACTCCAACCATCCAAAGAATCAAAAATACAATACAGTTATTGCAATGAAAAATAGAATAACACATATAAGTGATGAAACTTTTCTACGAAAAAACCTGAAAAAACTTATTGAAATCTTCATAAATATCCTTAACATATATTGAATAATCTAATATACAATTCTAACTTCTACGATGGTCCCACAGAAGATATAGATAGACAGACGATAAAATACAGGAAGATACCTAATATAAACCAGGTAACACGTAAAATGGTGACACTGTTCAGACATGTCCCTGATTTGAAGGTTGCAAATTATAACCTAGTGAAAGTTTCTCAATTATTTTCCAGACTCAAGGACAAAACACCAACCATGCTCAAGAGCAACGTCATTTATGAAATTCCATGCTTAGAATGCGAAGGTACTTACATCGGCCAAACAAATCAATGGCTTAAACAACGTATCACCCAACATAAGAGCGACTGCCGCTTAGGAAAAAATTCATGCGCAGTCGTAGAACACCAAAAAAGTACAGGACATGCATTTGATTTTCATAACGTAAAAGTTATTGACCATCAGGATAATTATAAAAAAAGATTATTCTTGGAAATGTGTCATATAAAAAGAAGCAAAGATTGTGTAAATTATAAATCTGATACGGGCCAACTAAGCAACATTTATTGCAAAATTTTAAATCACATATAGATTACCTCCGCCAGGTGACAAACCGAAGATTGACACTCGCATTGCACCGAAACTAGTCAGGCTGATTCTCACCCAGTCGTGTTGCATGTTGTGTTTATATTTTAGTTTTACCAAAACTCTAGACCTGTAAGTTTTATTTGTGTGTTTTTCCAGAAATTGTTCATTATTGATGTAATTTATTTTTATTATAGTATTACTCCTGATGAAGTCACAAATGGTGACGAAATATTGAGTTGATGAGAAAATGAGAGTTTCATTTTCCCGACAGACCGCTTACCAGATATTCTAATATATATAAATTGAAGTACGGTCGATTTATATTTATATGTATATATATATATATATATATATATATATATATAAATAAATATATATATATAATTATATATATATATATATATATATATATATATATATATAAATATATATATATATATAAATATATATATAATATATATAAATATATATATATATATATATATATATATATATATATATATATTTATATTTATATATATATATATATATATATATATATATATATACACATACTCTATGGAAATTACTATCATGTCATGCTAGTTATACCATATATGTACTATAAATCAAGCTAATAACAAATGATCTGAAATAATGCCCCTTGTTTTTGTTTGTAGTTGAGGTTAATTATGTGAGTGAAAATTATTCGTCAATAAAAGTAATGCTCATACTGAAAGAAAAAGAAAAAAGATAAAGAAAAAGTCACGTATTTAATTTTTCTCTCAAGTATATGTGAGGTAGACTAGCTGCTTGAGGTATGGGATGAGACTCCTTTAGTCAAATCAGAAGATACACTTGCATGTAATAATGCATATAGGATTTGTAAGACCATATAATTTATGGAAGAGCAGAGCTGATATGAGGTTCAGAGGATGAATACACACCCAGTATTTGTCTTCATAAGCAGTGACTTACGCCATGAGGAAATCTCAGAGAAAAACTCATGGTAGATCAATTGACCCAGGGGTTAGAACCTGGATCCTCCTGAATGCTATTTTTAAACGCCCGGGTTAACTGGCCTGCCAAGAGATAACTCAACTTCCATTTTATCCCAGAGAAAATGCAGTTTGGCGAGCTTCAAAAAACAAAATGAGTCTGAACATCGTTAGGAAAATGATATAAGCAACTCAAAAACCACTTTGGAAAGTGTGTTGAATTTAGCAGGAATCTTCCCTTTACGCATTTAATGCCTAACATTTTGTCAGGTGAATATTTAGTGATTATATAACTCATGTGTGGATAAGCTAATAGAATCCGTGAATTTTGCATAGTTACTGCGTATTGATAAGTGAATATATCCTTGACGACGTGATATAATCGTTTTGGTGTTTCGCCTCGTGTCAAAATGTGAATGTTTTCATATTGACGGTGTTTTGACGTTTGTAAAAAAAAATTAATATTTTTTATTCGTTATATAATCGTAACGAATACTACTCGAGCAATCGAAAATAAACGATTATACTGATCTCGTCACTCGATAAATTTTCTTAAAACACCACTCGCGTGTTTCACAAAATACGTCTCGTGGCTCGGAAATATAATCGATTATTTTCGATGCTCTTGTGATATTATAACTGATTATATAACTCATGTGTCAATGAGCCAATAGAATCCGTGAATTTTGCATAGTAACTGTGTATTGATAAGTGAATATACCCTTGACGACGTGATATAATCGTTTTGGTATTTCGCCTCGTGTCAAAATATGAATGTTTTCATATTGACGATTTCTTGACGTTTGTCAGAATAAATTAATAATCACTTGGTGAAGTGATCGTTATCGTCAAAATACAACGCTGTGGTTATAGTTCTGACGGTGTTGTTTAATCGTTATATAATCATAACGAATACCAACTCGAGCTAATGAAAATAATCGTTACTCTGGCCTCGTCACTCGACGTATTTTCTTAAAACATCACTCGAGCTATGCTCTCGTGATGTTTCGCGAAATACGTCTCGCGACTCGAAAGTATAATCGATTATTTTCGATACTCTTAAGAAATTATAACTGAGAATATTTTATCGGTTGCATACTCTACACGTAAACCATTTAGAATTAGTGAGTTTCATATCAAACAGCTTTATTCATATTCAGTTGACATCATTATAATTGCTAACGAAATATGCGTACCTGGCTGAATGTAGGAGTAAGAGCAAATGTAAACCTTCATTCCAGCGTTAAGGGAAAGTCGCCCTCAGAACGAAGCTGAAAGATTTATGCTTGATAAATGGTTGAGCAAAATTCGCTTTCATGTTCAGCGTAAACCATTTCTGACATTCAAAAGTACATTACTGTATTGGTATTTATGTCGTCGCGTTCCCATTTTAATGGCACCGCCATATTGAATTATGCACGGGGGATGTAATTTGGAAGTTTTTATGGCCATGGTTTTTTCGGTTACGAGTCCTGCTATTTCACAACGTGATGATTTTTGAAATCACGAATAGGAATTGTGGCAAACATTTCATCATCAAATGAAATATTTCCATTTAATCGTCACATCATTCTGACATTGCACGATGAGTTTCCGTGGAAATATATCCGATATTCCAACAATTCAGCGAAAGTATATACATACTCTCTGAAAAATTATAGGATTTCGACATATTTCAACGATTGAATATCATCATTTGGAGTATTGAGTTTCCTGAAATATATTTGAAGCATTTTCAAAGCATAAATTAAAGGTTCTGAAATAGGACACGTTTTAGTAATTATATATTGTCTTCTAGTGTACGAAAATTTCATTTAGTATTTAGCTGAAATTTTGAAAATAAGTTATGCTTTTGGCATAACTTAAAAGTAAATTGCAGTTAAATGCAACATTATTTAGTTTCATAATTTCAAACTAATAATAGTACTAATAGTAGTACTTCTGGTAATGGCGCTCACCTCTGTAACTTTAGCAAAATTGAACATAACAACGCTCCGCGTTGCTTGAAGCGAGGCAGCGGGGGGCTCTAACAGGCAGCGACACGTACGCCGTACGGGCAGCATATGTACCTACAGATGCTACTGTGTTTCGAGTATTGAAATCAGTTAGCTTTTGTAAAACCCGGATATTTACAAATGCTACTGTATTTCGACACCAGAGTATCAATCAATACATACCAATTAACATTTGCCGAAAGAGCTAGCTCGCAATCCCTCATGAATTTCGACACTCGATCTCATGAGATGAATGATGATGATGAGGTGGATGATTGTTGCCATTAATAACAGTAATATTTGTCGTATGTATTTTTGAAAAAAAAATACTGACCTTTGGTGAAGTTTTCAAATGGATGTTAGATGCAGAATAATATTATCTGCATCTAAAAAATTTATTTCACTTATCCGTTGGGTTTTTACCGCTTAGGATTAATTTTATAATTACAGTCCTATTCTACTGAAAATCGATGTGGGGGTTTTTGGTGTTGGATATTGCTTTTTTTAATTCAAAATGGCAGCACCCATACGATTTTCTCCACAATTAAAATATGAGGCTTTAGGGGGTTGGAAATGGCGGCTCGAGGGTTTTCCAAATCCATTCAGAATTTGTCCATTAAAACATTTGAGGTAGGAGATTATTAATTTTCATTAAAATTCATGAATTCAAAATGTCGGATGAGTCTTAGGGTTTATGACGTGATTCTGCAGACAGAAATACATACATAAAGTACTTAACGCACGTACAGTAGTACCTATGCAAAATAG
>JARQZK010004345.1:432500-450000 GCA_030704885.1 Cynegetis impunctata
CCGAGTAACGAGTTTGGAGCGATTTCCAAGCACGCTGCAATTTCTCCCTCAATTAACCACCCCCGCACCCCCCGCAGAGCCGCCTACGTGCGCCCCCGGGTAATTCTAATGCCAAAATCGAGTTTGGCGGGCCTGAAAACCCCCGAGCAATAATTTCCGAACGATTTTTTCGAGTTTCCAGTCGTTCCTAGAATGGTACAAGTAGTGATGCAATTGGAAAATGCATTTTCCGGCCCAGAAGGCATTTTTCCAAAAATCTGATTAACCAGACCATATAGACTCGTTTTCTGTGATCTTCCTGAACACAATGCAGAAAACCGCATCTCGATATCTGCTGCACGGCTAAATTCATTTAGTCCGGCCGATTTTGCTCTAAATGCCCTGGACTATGTGTGGTCGGGAAAGAGATAAAAACAAACTATGAAGTTTTGCAACATTTTCCGAAGTCCGGAACATTGTTAAAATTGCAATAACATTGAATTTTGCTGTATGCTTGTGAAAACAATGCCAAGAGTTCTGCAAACTTAGATTGGTGTTAAATATATTATTTCATTTCACGTATCAAATTTTCAACCAATTTAAGAGTACGGAACATTTTTTTAATTCAAAATAAACGTTTTTCTTTGATAAACTGACCAAAATATTCTAAAATTACTGCAAACTTGACAGATACTTCGGAAAAATATACCGAACAGTTGTATAAATTTGCAACCTTTTACGTTGACCGCAACATCTTTATTTATAATTTTTTTAATTCGTGGTAACTTTTTCGGGCAAGATGGTCTCGAAATAAATACAAAAGTTTTGAAACTTGGTTTCAAATTTATAAAACATCTATTCTAATGCATTTACAAACTTGCAACTTTGTACGCGGTCCGGAACTTTATGCAATTTGCAAAAATATGATTTTTGGATATTTATATTTTTGCAAATTGCGGACCGCGTACAAGGTTGCAAATGCATCAGAAGAGATGTTTTCTAAATTTGCAACCAGGTTTTAAAACTTTTGTAATTATTTCGAGACTATATTGACCGAAAAAATTACCACGAATTAAAAAAATTATGAATAAACATATTCCGGTAATGTAACGTAAAATGTTGCAAATTTATACAACTGGTATATTTTTCCGAAGTATCTATCAAGTTTGCAGAACTTTTGGAATTTTTTAGGTCAGTTTATCAAAGAAAAACGTTAATTATCTATTTGAAAAATGTTCCGTATCCTTAAATTGGTTGCAATTTTCATACGTGATAAAAAATGTTATATTTAATACTACTCCAAGTTTGCAGAACTTTTGAAAATTTTTTTCACAAGCATACAGCAACATTCAATGTTATTGCAATTTTAACAATATTCCGGACTTCGGAAAAGGTGATTTCCAATGTCTTAACTGACTGGCCTACCTTATCTATCTATATATATATATATATATATATATATATATATATATATATATATATATATATATATATATATATATATATATATATATATATATATATATATATATATATATATATATATATATTTATTCGAATTGTTGTTGCCTGTGAACTATTTCTAATCTCTTGATAATTATTAGCAATAACAGGCTTGTTGAATCTTAAAAAACTTGATTTTATTGAAAAGGTTGACGTTTCGCCACGACATTCGTGGCTTTATCAAAACTTTTGAGAAAAAATTGAAATTTCTTTGACATTTATTGATTAGAAAAATTTCTATAGAAACAGACTACTGTTTCACTAAAATTTTTTTCGGCTGTGGCCGTTCTTTGCTATATATTACGTGCTATTCAGTCCAATATTAACATTCAAATTTGTTATTATTAGATGGTAAGGGAAACTCTAGAAAAAGAAACGAACAATACATTAAATTTTCTTGATATTACTCTCATGCACAAAAACAATGAAATTATCACAAAATGGCATAGGAAAGAAATTTTTTCACAAAGAACATTGAACTACAACAGTACACATCATTTTTCACAAAAAAAGAGTTTAATAATCGGATATATAGACAAAGCACTTAAACTTACTTCACCTACACACAGACATGAAACATTACAAGATGTCCATAAATTACTCATAAAAAACGATTATCCAATAAAACTTATACAGAAAATCACTAAAAATAGAATTCATAAACTGTACAACACATTAGAAACATCAAAAAAAGAAAATATAAACAAAAAATATATTCCTCTTCCATATATTCCTCATTTAAGTAATAAAATTTCACAAATTTTAAATCCACACGATATTAAAGTAGCCCATACCGCACAAAATCAAATTAAACAAATATATTCTAAATTAAAAAGTAAAACACCTCTTCTGCAAAAATCTCATGTTGTTTATAGTATACCCTGTAATAATTGTAATAAATCATATATAGGACAAACTTTTCAAAATTTAGAAGAAAGATTAAAAGCACACAAAATATACCAGAACACAAACCACAGCACTAATAAACATAAAAACAATGAGAATCATACTTTCAACTTTAATAGAACATAAATTATAGAAATAGAAAAAAATCAAAAACACAGAAAAATTTTAGAAATATAAAATATACAAAAAAATTTAAATGAAGTCGTAAATGATAGAACAGATATCAAACATTTAAGTTCAATATACGCAGATTTAATTCAACAAACAAATTCTAACCACAACAACTCATCTTCTTAGACAAAATCTAAACATCTAGAATTTTCAATTTTTCTGGAAAGAAAATATAGTTTAGAACATGTGATCTCCAAAATCACAAGTAATGTCTTTTTAAAGACAACAATCAAATATTTTAAACCTATTTTGTACATTACGTGGGTGAAGGTTTCTGTGGTTCCCTTCCCATCTAATATCAACGGTCCTGTCTGTTGATATTCGACTGAATAGCACGTAATTAATAACTGAAGACGGCCACAGCCGCAATGAGAAATTTTTGAAAAAAAGATAAATAGTACCCTATTATTATTATTCTTTGACTCTTCAAAATCAAAATAATTTGGACCTATTTCGAACATTACGTGGGTAAAGGTTTCTGTGGTTTCCCTTACCATCTAATAATAACAAATTTGAATGTTAATATTGGACTGAATAGCACGTAATATATAGCAAAGAACGGCCACAGCCGAAAAAAATTTTAGTGAAACAGTAGTCTGTTTCTATAGAAATTTTTCTAATCAATAAATGTCAAAGAAATTTCAATTTTTTCTCAAAAGTTTTGATAAAGCCACGAATGTCGTGGCGAAACGTCAACCTTTTCAATAAAATCAAGTTTTTTAAGATTCAACAAGCCTGTTATTGCTAATAATTATCAAGAGATTATATATATATATATACATATAGTCTGTCCATCGACCGTTGGCGTGTACGTCACCAATTGTATATGACGTCGATCGTGAACACTGTTGCCAGATGTAATAAATAATCTTAAATCTAAACAGCTAACCCAATGAGATATCTTGCATGTTTGACATGGCGGGGATTTTTAGCGGTAAATTCAAATTGAACATTATTCCCAACCAGAACTGCCTATCTATATGGAATCCATATTCATCGATCGATAAATCAAACTTAATTACAAAATCTTTTAGGTTACTCGGCGACTGTCAAACGTGAAATGCCGATTACCGGCGCGTTGGTCGAGAGGGTCCGACAACATTGCAAATTTTTCAATTAAATGACAACTTAACAAACATTCAACTTATTTTCATTACTTGGAATAATAGTTTTTCTTGAGAGATACATACGATTTGATATGTTAAAAACAGAATATTTGTCGAAATGGATGATCCGGTTACTATCACCATATAACTACTTTTTCAGAAAATTACTTACGACAGATATGAATTTTGACCATTTCGAATTTTATTTATTTGGGTAGGCTGCCTTGCGTCGTTATTTGCGCATGACTGTGACGTACACGCCAACTCAGACTGGACAGACTATATAATGTATATATAATTATATATATATATATATATATATATATATATATATATATATATATATATATATATATATATATATATATATATATATATATATATATATATATATATATATATATATATATATATATATATATATATATATATATATATATATATAGGTATTATATATTATATATATATATATATATATATATATATATATATATAGGTATATATATATATATATATATATATTAATTATTATTGCCTTTTTATTAAGTTGTATTTTTCGTCGAAAATAGAGCATTTGGATTTTGAAAACCAACTTTATCAAATAGTTAACGTTTCTTCACTAGATTCTCGACTTCCTCAAATCTTTTGTGCTTAAAACGACACATAAATAAATAAATCTATATTTCTATTAGAATTAGATTCATATTTGTAGAAATCTTAAAAAGCAGATGAGTTACTATATATTCCTTTCAATATTGTACCAGCATTTCCGATTATTGTTAAAAATTTGATACGGCACTACTGTCGAATTTTAAAATTTCCGCCGTCATCATCGTAAGTAACATTCCATAAACCCAACAAAGAGTTCGATGTTTAACAACATCATATAAAGCCTAAAGGCATAATTCATGTTTTATGGGAGTCATCCAATACAAAGCCAAATGTAATTTGATCTTGTGATATTTTCATTCGTATATTTCCTGCTTTAATACAAACCTATTTTTTAATCTTAGTAGTTTATTGAGAATAAATAACGCACTCGAGAATGAGCGCAAAAGGAAATTTACGAATATATCAATATTCTAGACTGCATTCGTTTAGAAATTCCAGAACACTCTTCAAAGAAGGGAGAAATTATGCTATATGCGTTACTGTCAATCATTTGAGGATATCCACATGAATCACTATAAGACCTGAGAAACGAACAAAATATACAAATATATGAAAATGTTATGTTCATTCTTTAACTGGACAGAGCTTGATCTAAACGAGTCGAATAGTTTGCTTCAATTCGATTCGGGTAAAATTTCTGGAATATAAAATATGAAAATATAGAAAATTTCCAATTTCATTCTTTCACTTATCATAACTACATTAAGTAGTGCTTGGAAGATCAGAACTGAATACCATAGCAAAATAAAATATATATGGCTCAGTCGCTATTCAAGACACTCTAAGCGTTTTTTCTAACACCGTCTATATTTCGACGCAACACATGTGAGATTGTTAAGAAAACCGTGAAATTGAAAACATCGAATTGAAATACAGCATTTCCATAGGGAATTGCGCTCTATTTGAACCCGTTCTTTCGTATTCTACAGTATGTACTAAACATATTTTTCAATATTTTGTATAGATTGAATTGTTATAGTAATAAGGAAGGTTTGATCATGGGAAATCCCTTAAGCCCTTTCTTATAACAAATCTTCATGGATAATTTAGAGAAAACTATTATGAACCACTTCAGCAGTAAATACTTTCTTTACTGGTATAGAAACTTTGATGACGTCATTGTTTGCTATACTGATACAGAGAGACAATTGGATAATTTCATTACTTATATTAATTTCATACACCCACGTATTAAATTTTCTCTCGAAACTGAAGTGAATAATTCTATTAATTACTCAGATTTAACTATTACCAGAAAAAGCAACAAACACGAATTTTCAATTTTTCATGAACCATCTCATACAGATATTACAATTCATAACACATCACTCCACCCAATTTCACATAAATTAGCCGCTAATCATAGTATGATTCATAGGCTTTTCAAAATTCCGTTGTCCGAAGCTAATTTCCGAAAGGAATTGCATATGAGTAAACAAATGGCAGAAAATAATGGTTCTTCAATCAATATGGTTGACAGCCTCATTCAATACGCAATGGCAATTTCAGAAGTTTACCCACTATCCGAGAAAAGTACAGTATTTAATAGTTAAACATACTTAGGCAAACCTTCCGAAAAACTGAAATTGTTTTTTCCTAAACAAAATTTCAAAGTTTCATATAAAACCAACAATAGCATTGGAAAATTGATTAAAAACAACAAATCAAAAATTCATAGAGATGAACGTACTGGTGTTTATGGACTCGACTGTAACGATTGTAAGAAATTCTATATAGGACGTACAATTATAAATTTCAGAACTCGAATACACGAACACCAACGTAGCTATATTAAGCAGAAAACTAACTCTAATGATGCTTGCCATCTTATTCAAGAAAAACATACCTCTAATCATAATTATGGAATATTACAGTTAGAAAATATTCTCCACAAAATCAACTGTTGGGAATCCCTTTACATCAATAAATATAGAAATTCCGGAAACCTAGTTAACGACCAGATTGAAGTAAATCCTTCTCCTCTTCTTAATCTGTTCAATGTACCTACTAATAGCTCTGAATGAATTGCTTATTGTTATTTAGTTTCTCTAGGAACCCCTCTGTTATATTCAATTTTTCGTATAAATAGATTGTTTTGTGATACCATAATTTAGTACGAGATGAAATCAATGTTATGACGAAACGCGTATACTCAATAGATTTTTATTTCAGCCTGTGAAAAGTTAGTTTTTTATCTCTTTATAAAGTTATTTTGTATAGACACTTTACTAGTACTACTTTCGGTTTTTGAAGTAAAATGATATCAGAAAAGTAATAGAATCATCTAAATATACTCAAAAGAGAACAACAATAACTTGCAAAATGAAAGCAAATGATTGCATCTACATGAAAATTGAATATATTATACATTGTAGCATTCACTGCAACGTTCTCGCAATGATCAAAATATTAGGTATTCAAGCAGAGTATATGAATCTAATAATTTTATACTAGGGACCTCATATGACAGTTGCTTTTAATGGTACCAAAAAAGTTCTTGAGAAAAACATCGGAAATTATAATTGTAAAACCAATAAACTAAAACCTGGCACTAACACGTCTCTGCCATTGGCCAAACTTTTATCCCTTAGACTTAGAGGCTACTTATTCTCTTAAATATAGTCTGCGGGCTACTATGTAAATATATGGGCAATCAATTTTAGTATTTTTCAAATCTAGACTGTTTTAATAAATACCTAATTACAAAGACTTTCAATTAAAAATTATTATGGAAAATAAAGAAAACATGAAATAAAGTTTTTTTTGATGAAGATTCATTAAATCGAAAAATTGCAATTTAAAGAAATGTGCACACAAAAAATTCTGGCAAAAAAATAATAGTTATAATTTTTTTATTTTTTTTAGATGAAATACTCACTAACTATTAAAAAAATTCACTGTAAATAAGCCAATGAATGAAAATGTTCAATTGGACGAAGACATACATTGCTTAAGTGCATCAAGTTTTTCAAAATTCTACACATATGAGTTTAAGGCTCTCTTCTCATCAAACATAATTTCGAATAGAGATATATTAAATACGATCGATGTTTTGTTTTGATTGAATTTTTAAATGAAAATGCGGATTCACATAAATATTTTGATCCAAAAAAGGCATTGAAACGTGCAATAACAGTCCATATATTTGGATTATTATCTTCATTTATCACTTTCCAAAAATTACAATCTGAAACAAGTGACTTAAGATTTATGTGCTACTTTTAAAACATTTGCGGTCGACGTTTTGGCCATCCCTGGCCTAGTAAGCTGCACAGAAGCTTCGTTATCTCCTGAGCTAAAAATCTGTTTACGCCAAAGCAGATATTGCTGTTTTATGAGGCTCAAGGTAATCCACCAATAGAAAACTATTCTCATACTTGGAGCTCTGCACCGATTAACTATTTGCCCTTCTTGGCTCAATTTATAAAACAACTTGTGAGCAGCACAGCTCCATCACTGAGTTCGTATTTTTCGCGCGAAATACATCGCGTCGAGATGCAATTCTAACGGTTTGATGTATATTTTGAACAATCGCGCTCAAAGCAAACATGATTAAAATGTAGAAAATAATTCAGTTTACTTACAAAAAAATCAATTCGTGAAATGCATCGCAATTGAGAAAAAATGTTGAAAATTTTCAACATTTGGGTAAAAAAAAATTTGAACGGAATAGTCGCCACAGCATGCAGCGCGGTTGAGAAAAAGAGTTGAATCCAAAAAAGAATCTCAACATAACAGTCAACATAAACTCAATGTAAGTACAAAACTTCAACCCTCTAACTCAATCTGCAGAAGCTGTAAAGTTCGGAAATTTGTCAAAAACCATGAAAAAACAGTAAATATCTACGTAAAAACGGCGGCGGTTGGAAAAATTCAACAAAATTTTGACCGTTTCATTCTGCAACGAAAACAATCCCAGCTCATTTGGTGTGATATGAACCGCTGGTATTCATATGAAATTTAGAAATACCTACGAAAAAATGGCGGCGGTTGAAGATATTTACCAAAATTCTGAATCCCAGGTACCAAATTTCAGCTCATTCGACTCAATTGGAGCCGCTGGAGATGTCAGTATGTACCGAGAATATATATATATATATATATATATATATACAGGGTTCCCCAAATTCGATGGCCTATTAGAAGTATCTGGAGAACGAAAGAATTAAACGACTTGAAATTCGGGCTACACGTATGAGTGGTTATGATCTACACTTGGAAAATATTATCATCATTGCAACGTTGCCAGATCTACGAGTAACTTATGCTCACAATGTTTTTTCAAATGGCACACCATGTATATTTTAATATTTTTGTATTCTGTGAAACATTTTGAAACTTTTATGTAGACTATATGACATAACCTTATATGATTTTCTAACAAAATTTCAGGGCTCTAGCTGTGATAGTTGAGAAAAAATTAATTTTTGATTCGGAGATGTTTGTCGTCTAATTTTTCTGTAATGGTCTATAAAAAAGTTTCAAAATGTTCCACAGAATACAGAAATATTAAAATATACATGGTGTGCCATTTGAAAAAACATAGTGAGCATAAGTTACTCGTAGATCAGGCAACGTTGCAATGGTGATAATATTTTCCAAGTGTAGATCATAACCTCTTATACGTGAAGCCCGAATTTCAAGTCGTTAACTTTTTTGGTTCTCTTGATACTTCTAATAGGCCATCGAATTTAGGGAACCCTGTATACCTATATATATATATATATATATATATATATATATATATATATATATATATATTATATATATATATATATATTATATATATATATATATATATATATATATATATTAATATATTAATTATATTATATATATAACTATATAATACTATTATATATATATATATATATATAATATAGTATGATATGTATATCTATATATTGATATTGGATACTATTTCTCGAACCGTAACAATTCAACATTCAAGGAATATATCGGAGAAGCGGTCAGGTGTTGATTGGAAATCTCAATTTTATTCTCAATATTTCGCCATTTATTTTATTGGCTTCTTTCAGGAGAAGCTACAAAGTATAATGTTACAATTAAAATACAATACAAAGAGATTTTCTTTTTCCATTACTTACAGAGATTATTAACAACACACACCAGTATTAAAATAATAAAAAATGGAAAATAATAAACATCGACTAATCACGAGATGCAGGAACAGGGAAAACGAATGACCCCGTACGAAAACAGCATGGAGTTAAAACTTTATCTAGAATTATTCCAAGTAAATGGCCACTGAGTTGATCTTGTGATCCAGTTTTTTTATAGTTTATTGAAATTGGCATTTGTGTTTTTTACAATATGGTACATTTTCAAGGAAAATTACGATTTTTGTAATTATGATTTTCGCGTCTAGAATCTTTACATCTTCGAATTTAAACTGATGTTCCTGTTTTTCAAAATGCATCGTATCTGTAAGTTGCACATGATCCTTTTTTTATCTTGCAATCACTCCTGTGTTGCGTAATTCTTTGTCGTCAAAACCATTGAACCAGTTTGACCTATATGAGCATCCATTGCAGTTGCAGCAGTCTATTTACTAGATTGACGTCACTCCAACCGCGATATTTAAAAGATGACGTCATCTATAAAAAATAGACTGCTGCAAACTGGCAATGGGATTGCTATAATAGGGTCAAAACTGCGTTCAATGGTTGAACACAAAGAATTACGCAACACAGGAAGTGATTATGCCAAGATAAAAAAAGGATCATGTGCACTTACAGATTCATCATTTGAAAACAGGACAATCAGTTTAAATTCGAAAGATGTAGATTCTAGACGAAAATCAGCATAATTACAAAAAAATTGCGTATTATTTCCTTGAAATGTTACCATATTGTAAAAAACCACAAAATGCAATTAAAACTATTAAAACGGATACAAATCAACCTTCAAGTGCGGCATTTACTGGAAATATTCTAGATAAAAGGTTTTAACATCCATTTGCTGTTTTCGTTACGGGGGTCATTCGTTTCCCTGGTTCTTGCATCTGCTGATAGATCGAGTTATATTATTTTCATTTAATTTATTATTTTAATATGTGTGTGTGTTAATAATCTCTGTAAAAGATAATGAAGAAAATCTCATTTGTATGGTATTTTATTATGTAACATTTACTTACTTTGTAGCTTTCTCCTGGAAGAAAAGCCATAAAAATAAATTGGCGCGAAATATTGAGAATAATTTGAGATTGTCAATCAACACTGACCGCGTCCCGATAGTAATTCCTTGAAATATATAATATATTACATACTATAATTATATTAAATAATATTATATATATAATATATATATATATATATATATATATATATATATATATATATAAATATATATATATATATATGTATCAGAAATTTTTCGAAAATCGTGGTCTAGGAGGTCTAAAACGGATGGGAAATATGCTCCCGCACCTGACTGCTTTCCTTCGATACACTGCAATAGTGCAATAGTATGTATTTTAAGGCTCCTACACACGGGCGTCGATGTCTTAATATATCTTAATTCATCCAAGAACTTGCAACCAATAACGTTAATGGCGATACGTTTTTGAATGCACAACCCGGATGAATGCCGCGTTGATGTTTTCAGGAATCGCTTGAATTTTTGGATGCGCATTCCAACGAATGCATTCAAGTCTCTACGTGTGGATGCAAATTACCGTGGGATGTGAGTTTTTAAAGCAGTAGCGGCGGTTAAGTTTATGAAATAATATGTTACTGCAGTAGGTATTTAAAATAATGCGTTAAATATTTCATAAATTTGCATAATATTTAGCATAAATGTTTGCAGATAGTCTGACTGCAGAAAAATGTCCCGGAATTTTCTAACTGGGAATTTTGTGAGTTAGTACAAGGGACCTACCCCCTGCCTTTGTGACAGGACAAAATCAAAAGCAGTTTATTTAGACAGAAATAAAAAAATTAAGCATTACAAAAATATTTTGAGTAGGAGAGAAGCCTGCAAATCATCCAACCAAATGCCTACAAAAAGTACCAGTCTGTCGCTATATTATAAGTCTCCGTGGTGGGTTTCGGAGATAAGATGAAAAAGTTTTTATCTCGAAGAGAAGTGGTACGGTGAGGCTTTCGGAGATCTTAAAGTAGTGAATTTTAAATCTTAGTAAATTCTTGCAGTAATTTCTGCAGTTATTTCCAATCTCATCATTGTGTCTTGACGTTTTATTAATGGAATAACCATGTCCAATAGTTACGAATAGGTTTCTTTGTCCGTTCTTACGTAATTACGAGAATCCTCTAGTTCTAGCCTCCATATTTTTAACAGATGAATGTGTGAAAATTTTTATCGTTTTTAGAAACCAACCTTTAGACCACATTCGGTGACGATTTTCGTTTTTTCTTTTTCTTTGTAGACACCACTGCCACCAGTGCTAAATATTCCTCCTGCTCAGACATCTGGCCAAACATTTCAGCAGACTGGACAAAACTATGGTTTTGTACGTAGGTGTGTACGCAATCAGGTTGCACATCGACGTCCATGTGTAGCTCGCCTATAATACGACTAAAAGGGGTACTGACGCTTCATCAACCGATCATCTTCATTCGCTCGATCATCGAAAAAAAGTTGCCGACTTATGTATGTCTATCTTACAGATATTATCTGTGTATTATGTTGCCATTGTCTCTATTATTTCACCAAGAGCACAATTCACTCATCACTTAAGGTATGCAGATAAAATACACCATTGCCGAGAACATCTCAAACATCAGATCAATTTATCAGAAAGCACTTTTAAACCGAACCGCACACTTACGGAATATTTTACCCTCCAGAAGTGTTTTCGGTTGGCCATGACTTGCAATTGTTCAGATCTGAGGACGAATGAAGCTTTTCATGTAGAAACGATTTCTCTCATTTACGATTCAACTAAGCGTAACGAAATCCTGCGTAAACCGCTATTTATTCAAATTTTCTCTGGACTCTTGACAATCGTATAAGCACTAGTTTTCTCGTGAGTTGGTCTCGAAAAAACAATATTTGAGAAGATACTCATATATCCATTATAATCGAATATCTCTTATTAGTTAAATTATATCTTGATTCAAATAATGAATACGCAAAGAAGATGTCTCCGTAAGTGTCAGTTAGAACAATTTCTGTAGATTAGTTTGAAATCGGATAATGCATGCGAATTCATTTGAAGATTTTTTTTCGTGTTTTTGTTGTGAACTGAATTTTTTCAAAATATAATTTCATAATTTTTCCTCTAGCAATAACTTTAGTTCACTTTCCTTAATAGCCAAATCCTAGTCTCGCGTATCTGCTTCTTTCATATACTAAACAATTAAATAATTAATCACGAGTTCATCAGAGGTTCCCAAAATGTGAGCCAAGCCGTTCTGGGGCGATGTGGTCATTTCGAAACGTCACAAAAAGTAAAGTAAAACGCTAGAATTATCTGAGGTGGTTTATTTTTACTTGATCCTGTGTAAAATTAACTCGAGAGTGCAGAACCTTCTTGCAAGTTGTCCAGGATTCTGGATTGTAAGGGGGCATCTATTAATTACGTGGGAGAATTTTGGCGATTTTTCGAACCCCTTCCTCCCTTGGTGAGATTTTGATCGACACCCCCCTCCCCCCTTATTTATTTATCAGTAATCAACCAAAAATTTTGAACATGTTCAATAAATTGATAAATTCTTTCCAAACGAATGAATTTATTTATAGTTAATAAATTCTTCTATCAGTGGATAATTAAACCGCGATGAATATTACTATGTATGATTTAGCCATATTTTAGTGGAGAAACATTTTTTACTTAATTTAACCCAGTTTTCTCGCAATTTTATACTGTTTCTCGCGGAAAAAAAACTACGTGATATTTGCCGAGAAAACCCCCACGTGAGACTGAGTGAGATTTCGCTCGACCCACTCCCACCTCTAAACACCTCACGTAATTAATGGATGCCCCCTAAGGTATAATCGGGCTAGATATATCGAAGTGCTTTTCGAGATAGTTCTGGACTATTCTGGAAAATTCTTAGGAAAAATTATAATATAATGTCTATTTGCAAAGAGAGAATACGTAAATTTTGAAATCAACGGATGAAATATCAACTTTCATGAAAGAACTCAAGTTATCGAGAATTAAAGGAATATGCAAGTTTTGACGTCAAATGCACTCAAACTTCCTCAATTTATGAAAATCATATTTGAGGAGCATTTATCCTCAACACATTATCTGGTTTGAGAAATACTTTCGAAATGCAAATTTATATAGATTTGAACGAATTCATATATATATATATATATATATATATATATATATATATATATATATATATATATATATATATATATATATATATATATATATATATATATATACTTTCGCTCCATCGGAATTTACTTCTACTGAAGAAGAGACTCTCATCGATTTATTTTCGATACTAGTTTGAAAGTCAAATTTGGCTGCATGTAAGGACACAATTTTGGAATTTAGTGAAATATTAAGACCCCCTTCTACGTTATAAGACTCAGCATGTTTCGACGACGTATCGGTGCGATGTAAGATTTTCGGCAGCCGCTGTAATGATAAGCAAGTAAATCATGAAAATTAATGAGAAGAAATAAATGAGAGTGACCTTTTCCAGTTCAATTCTACGTTTTGTGAAAATATTCAACAATTTGTATGCTCATCACATTAAGTATTAATTTCATATCATTAAAGAAAAATTTTCAGTATTATATAATGGAAATATATAAGTTCCAACTTTTAAAGGATGTTTTTTTTAGGGGTTCACAACTTTGATTTGACAGTACTGCCTTATTTGACAACCGATTTAACAGTTGATAGGTGATTTTTGTTTAGTTTGGTTAGGCATTTCATTATGGATAGACTAACACCAGAGCAACGATTGCAAATTGTTATCAAAATGATGGTTTTATTCGTCGAACTTATCGTGCACTTCGTCCATTTTATGGCTATCATAATCGCTCATCAGAGCGGTTAATTCGAATAACTATGGATCGTTTTCGCTCCACGTTTACTCTGAATGATCATATGCATCCCGTAAGATGCGGAACAGTGCGCACCGAACAAGCTGTAGCCGCCGTACAGGAAAGCAATGAAGAAGACCCAAATCAATCAACTCATCACCGTTCTCAGCAAATGGGATGTTGTCCATCCACTTTATGGCAGATTTTACGAAAGGATCTTGGTTCAAAAGTTTTTAAGATTGCGCCTAGTACGCGCCAGCCGTGTAGGATACATGGCCGAAATAATATTTGAACATTACTGCCATAAAATTATCTATTCAATAAAGCCAGTTTTTCTGATATTGCAAATATATTTCTCAATTTTTTTTAAATCAAAGTTGTGAAACTCTAAAAAAAACACCCTTTACAACCTCCCTGTTAGGATTGGTCATAATCTTATGTATTTATATCAGAGTGGAATCATTTTAATTTGAAAAGAGCGCCGCGACTCGGAAAAGTTTGGGAAGCCCTGAGTTAGTTTCTAATAATGTCAATGGCAAACCTTCACATATTCATTCACTTACAATGATCGATGTATAGTATTTGTGGTAAATCATAACTTCGCCTGTAGTTAGTTATAGTATTCAGTAGATTATTTATTATATAAACTTACAGTTAATATAAATGACAGTGGTACTCATAAGTACGTTTTGAATACTGAACTTGGACCTCTTCAGAATTGTTATTGTCATAGTGATAAACATAGAATCATATCAAATTATTCAGAAATAATATACTTATATTGATGAGATATCTTTATTATCATTTCCTGGTGAAAATTATACAAAATAGTGACTTGCAAAAAGAAAAAATAGAGTGAAAATCATAAACCCAAGTTTTGTTTACATTATCAATTTTCATCAAAAATTTTGAGAATAATATTTCTTTTTAATTGATTATACTAATAACGACATTCATACAATTTTACATTCTTATTTCATAATCACATTATGAATGTGAATATGAATTGCATTTGTAATAGAAAATTGATTTTCAAACCTCTCATAATTGGATGACAAGTATTAATCGATAAAGTAAAATCAAATATTGAATTTCTAAGACTGATACTTGATGTAAATTGGTAAATATATTAAAACAATTGTTAATAATAACAATTTACTTGTTTATTAGATAAAACTTTTCAGTGAAACTTCACATTATTCAAATGCAGAGTTCAAAATGATTACATTTCTCGGATACATTCAATACAAGAAATAAATTAATAACAAATTGGGTAGGAAGGGTAAAAACAAAGATAGGTACAAATAATTAGTAAGAGAGAACTCCATTCTAAACTACTAGAAGGTAGTTCTGTAATTTTGAAAAGATTGAGAAGAGGTTTGTAGTTTGATCAATTTGGTTCAATAAGACAACTAAATGTTTGTATTTATTAATCTTTAATAATTCTGGAATATTAATTTTAATTCTCTCACTTTGAGAATTCAATATTTCAAAAGACAAAATTGAATGTTTGATTTTCTTGGATTAAATGGTTTGAATAATATGAATCTGACTTTCGATTAAGAAAGCTACGTTTATGTTCTGAAATTCTGGTCTGAAAGCTTCTGAAAGTTCTATTAATGTGAAACTCATCACAATCACCTCAATTAATTTTATACACTCCTGATTTATTGTTTTCGTGAAAATTTTATTTGTTATTTTTTTAATGATTTCCTAAGCTATTTCCGGTACGGTAAGTAGTGTTTTCATAATATTTTTTGATTGGAAATGGTATGCATAATTAATGCAGTAAAATATTAGGTTGAATGCATATTTTAATCAATATCTACTTTTTTCAATGAATAGTGCGTTAAGCCAAAATCAAAACACTTGAAAAAGAAAGTGAAATCATTCCATGAGAACAAAAGTGAAATATATAAATTAAATACTATAATTTCAAACCACTGAATTAATTATTTTGAGTACCGCAAAATTTATAACCAAAGATTTGTACGATTTCAAAAAAAAAAATTTCTTTAAGTTTGGTTAGTCACGCATGTATCCAGGAGATACATAGTCCACCTTCTACAAATATATTTAAAAACCCTGGTGTTATGATGTTGACTTCTGGCGTATTTTTCAAACAACATGTTTTAAAAAGTTTCTCAGAAGAAAAAAGCGGATGCTTGTTCTATTATTTTTTATTATTATAAAACTCCAAAAATAACGGGGATGTACCTGGCAGATACAGCTCAATTTATTCGGTATTTTCGTAAGATTCTTTGCTCTAAGTGACTTAGTTTCATTTCTGATACTTTTCGCTATGAGGACCAAAGAATATTACATTTTTCTGAACTGGAAGATATTGAAGAACTACATCGTTTAATGTTGGAAGTTGATAAATGCAATCTAGATGTATATATTGAAGAATTTGATGAATCTAATGATTCTGATTCTGAAAACCAAGTTGAAACGAGGTCAGTAGATTCAGAAACCGATCATGAGATCAGTTATGATGAGAGTTTTGGCGTATTTTTCAAACACGTTTTAAAATGTTTCTCAGAAGGAAAAAGCGGATGCTTGTTCTATTAATTTTTTATTATCATGAAACTCCAAAAAGATCGGGTATATACCTGGCAGATACAGCTCAGTTTATTTCCTATTTTCGTAAGATTCTTTGCTCTAAGTGATCAAAAACTGTGAGTTAGTTTCATTGCTGATACTTTTCGCTTTGGGGACCAAAAAATATTGAATTTTTCTGAACTGGAAGATATTGAAGAACTACATCGTTTAATGGTTGAAGTTGATAAATGCAATCTAGATGTATATATTGAAAAATTTGATGATTCTGAAAACCAAGTTGAAACGAGGTCTGTAGATTCGGAAACCAATCGTGAGATCAGTTATGATGAATACTCAGTTACTGTTGAATCATAAAAAGAAGACAATAATTCTTTCGATATGTAAACTAAATGTTTTACGAAACTCAAAATAAGTATTTATTGGTAAATTTGCCAATGAAAAGAAGGCACATATTAAAAAAAAAACTTTTTCGGCTTCGAAAACTCGTCCTAATAACACTTTTATGAAGTTACCGAGTGTAGTAGGAGAGGCTGCTGGCAAAGACAGTAGTTATTCTATATTTATCAGTACAGTATCCTACACAATTAGCCAAATTTCAAAAATTA
>JARQZK010004345.1:455000-457500 GCA_030704885.1 Cynegetis impunctata
GAAAAGCCGCAATGGATTGAAGATTAATGAATACAGCGAGAGCCGTATAGTCAACCTAATTTCCAGAAGTGCTAGCAGAGATGGAAGGCCTGATTGGCTTTAGATTATTTTCTCAATGCTCCCGACAAATAATCAAGGTTACATGGCATTTGCGAAATAAACTTTTTGCAGTAATATGGCTATATATATCTTCGTAATATGGTATAATTTATATTGGTGATATCAAATAAATTAATAATTTACAAAATCGTATAATTTTGTGGTAAAGAAATAATACTTTTGGAATCTCCCAAAACCATCAAAATTTTTGGAATAAAGAAATATATTTATTCGCTGCAATTTGTTTAGAAAAAAATGCCATTTCTTGAAATGAGAATATTCAATTTTACTTCTAAATGGCAAAAAGTCAACATGAATAAGTTATCATTTGTCGAAGAAGAAACAATAAAAACTATTATGATACAGGAATACTATGAATATTTATACTTAATGAATATGAGCTAACTGAAAATTTCTCGTATCTGTACATAAATATTTATGTATATATATATATATATATATTATAATATATAGTATATATATATAAATATATATAATATATATATATATAAATATATATATTATATATATATATAATATATATATAATTTATATATAGGTATATATATATATATATAATATATAATATATATAATAATATATATATATTATATATATATATATATATATATATATATATATATATATATTCATGTTATTATAGTAAGCAGTTAACCAACAAGAACAACTTATTGAAAAAGTGAAGGCCTTGAATGAGATTATTGAAGCACAATTTTCAGAGCTCATGGAAGCACTCTTTCCTAAACTAATCAATATATCACGAAACCAATATATATAATTCATCAATGGTATTATCATAGAATTAAACTATATAATCATTATTTTCATCTTACATCTAACTTAATGACATTTCTCATTACGGCCACAGCCGTAATGAGAAATTTTTGAAAAAAAAGATAAATAGTACTCTATTCTTTGACTTTTCAAAATCAAAATAATTTGAACCTATTTCGAACATTACGTGGGTAAAGGTTTCTGTGGTTTCCCTTACCATCTAATAATAACAGATTTGAATGTTAATATTGGACTGAATAACACGTAATAAATAACAAAGAACGGCCACAGCCGAAAAATTTCAGTGAAACATAGTAGTATTTTTTAACTATTCAAATTTTTTAAAATCAATAAATGTCAAAGAAATTTCAATTTTTTCAAAAGTTTTGATAAAGCCACGAATATCGTGGCAAAACGTCAACTTTTTAATGAAATCGAGTTTTTTGAGATTCAACAAGCCTGATTGCTAATAATTATCAAGAGATTAGAAATAGTTCACAGGCAACAACAATTCGAATAAATAATATATATATATATATATATATATATATATATATATATATATATATATATAGGAAATGTTATGTATGTATATCAAGTAACGATCAACAACATGTTCGGAACGAGACTAATCATAGGAAACATCACAAATAAAGATCGGGTGCACGTGAGACAATGATTTAAAATCAAAACTACATAGTGATAGATATTTAAATAAGTTCTAAAATGTTACAATATATGTTACTTGATTGCCCTACATCTGATCTAAAATTGATATAATTTTTATTTTTCTTAATATATAATATATATGTATAAATATATTATATATATATATATATATATACTATATATTTATATATAATATATTATATATATATATATATATTTATGTATATATATATTATAATATAATATATATATTATATATATATATATATATATACATATATATGTATGTATTTGTTAAATGGCTGTATTGTGCTTCAGAATGATTAATCAACATGTACAAGGCTGGTTTATGAGTTTCGCAAAATCAATCTACAATCTCACAATAAGGAATCTACAGATTGTCATGTATCATCACTCACCTTGAAGCTATCTCTTAACATTGTCCTCAACAGATAATTAGTGTCTGCGTGTAACTTGTTTGCATATAGATGCGTGGGATATTGGGTTGAAAAAATAAAACTAGGAAAGTGGAAAGATGTCAAGGCACCCTACGTTATGAGTACATATATTGAAAACTCGTGCATGTTCAATGCACACTAATTATTTTTTGTTTAAGACGAAACTTCACGGAAAAATATCATCAAAGTTGAGTAATAGTTATTACAGGTCCTCACAATTTCAATTCCTAGAAGCAAAGCTTGATCAAATATATTTTTCGAAACGAACCAGATATTCCTCACCTGCTAAATTTGTCTGAACTATATTGCTTTCGGAGTCGCATGTTCATTTTTTTCATCTACCTACGAAAGAAGGAGGTAACGGAGAATCAAACCATATTAGGAAATTGTGGAATTAAGGTCAAAATAATTTATACAGCAACGTTTCGCAAAATTGTTTAATCTACTTCATCAGGCCTAAATGATTTTTTACTCTCAAA
>JARQZK010004345.1:462500-485000 GCA_030704885.1 Cynegetis impunctata
GCCACCTTCCGTGGACACCCGGTATATATATATATATATATATATATATATATATATATATATATATATATATATATATATATATGTAAATATATATATATATAATATATATAAATATATATATATATATATATATATATATATATATATATAAATATATATATATATATTATATATATATATATATATATATATATATATATATATATAGTTTTTTTACAAAAACTATAGAGCCGATTTCAATGATTTTCCTTCATAAATGCATCCTCCATGGAATACCACTCAAATAGTCTATGTTTTTGATGATCGATCAAATAGTGTTGAGGTTTAGCGTTCTCCCTATAAATATATATATATATATATATATATATATATATATATATATATATATATATATATATATATATATATATATATATATATATATATTCACTTGCTCAACTGAATAATTATAATTCGTTTCAGTAAATACTAACATCTTGAGATACAGTAACTAGTAATAGTTACTATTTATAACTGAAGATGATACAGTGTACCGAAACACGTCATTCTAATGCAACTGGATTAAAGAAATTTTAATATGTATATTCATTCATTTTAATCTAATAATTTCTAAACTTTTTCATGGTTAAAAATTATTTTAATATAATTCGACTGAAAGATTTCCTACAATTGAAAGTCAAATATAGATATGTTTCGAACAGTATACTCTTCACTACATGTTACTGAATAAGAAACTTATTCATGTTTTTCATTGGAATACAAAAACAAATTTCATTTTGCACATGTTGATATCTTTCGTATAGATCCACATAAATAACTTAAATATTCAATAGTTTCAGTAGAAAAGAAGTTTGGCTTATATAGGGAAAGGACCCCGCACATTTAGTTAGAAAAAATGACGACAGCTAAATTCGCTAATTTTTGAATATATTATAGATACTGGCCAGCTATGAAACATATCAGTTTTAAATTCTGTTCACACGGCTGGTTTGGGATATAGAGTGGTCCAAATGTCAATGTCTCCATAAACCTTCTTTACAATTTTAGAAAATGCTGTTAACATACAGACTTTCTGTGAAATATGATAACCTCAGTTGGAAGCTATAGCTTGAAGATAGTCACTCATATAACTCAAAATTGATCCGGGGGGGGGGGAAAAAAAAAAAAAAAAACCAATTTTTTTATACAGGCTGTTTACTCGATGTGATACCTGTGTACACGGTCTCGACTTCGACAATTATGTTTCAAAAGGCTTTATTTGCGCTTAATAATAACAAAGGATACGCGAAATAGTAGACGGAAAGTAACAACTCTCTACCATGTACAATTTAGAAAGAATGTCATTTGTCTTAATTTGACATCACCGAATTTTTCTTCCTATATTTTGTACAGGGATTATTTCTGAGGTACTGGAATAATAAATTGAGTCATTGCCAAATCGTAATAGTTAAAAAACAGGCCACAATTCATGTTAAAACTAAAGTTTCATATACCGTATGTTCGTTTGCCTAATGTCCGAAAAATCGAGAGTGTATCTAATGATTCTAATGGGACTGATTGGATTTCATCGAGGAACCAACGTAAGAATAGTACTTATATTCAGTTTGTATTGTTCAGGGTGGTTTGGAATCGCTTACTTCCAAGATCCATAGGACTCACTTTTCAGGATACAGGTACAGTGAAATACGTACTTTGACCAGTAAGTTTTTAGTATCCTGAATGAATAATTTATTTTTTACATTTGAAATATCAATTGAAATCGCGGTTGTTTACCGAATTCTATACTTTTAGTAAAAGGATTATTTTCACGTGCGGGAGCATATCAGAATAACCAAAGGTACCACAACACCATTGCCACATGAGCACATGTTCCGAGTGTTCTTGTACCTTGATATTACAGGTCCAAGTAGTACCCCGACAACGACTCTCGGTCTTCATTATATTGAAGTCCATAGCTGATACTTTGCTAACATTTTTTATATCTAAAGAAAATTAGTCTTCAACCTAACAAGGTTAATATCGAGCATGAGGCTCATCAATTTTCTAAAGAATATCTTTGATCACTTCAAGATGAAAAATAACTTTAATACATTTTTATCTACGAGGTATGCCTGTAAAAATGAACATACGGTATAGAAAACGTCAGTTTCTAACGATGATATGTACTTTGTTATAGACTATTCGACTTACTTACTCTCCAAGTACCTCACAATATTAGAAAAGTTTTTCAAAGTAATAAGGAAAAAAACTTCTGTGATTTTAACTTTTGGACCACTTTTTTTGTCTAATCAGAGTACGATTCGGTAGGAAGCTGTATTTTGTTTCACTGTTTTTTGGCATAAAACTGTCGAAGTTGAAGCCGCATTCACAAACTCATCGAGTAAACAGCCTGTATATGCCGGGCTTATTTTCAAGTTATTTGGATGGCTTACTTTAAAGAACGGTTTTTTAGTGAAGTTATCATATTACAGTAAAAATTTGTATGTTAACATCATTTTCTGAAATTATGAATATGATTTTTTTAGACATATATATTTGGCCCACTCTATATCCTAAACCAGTCGTGGAAACAAAATTTACAATTGATATGTTGTGTAGGTAGCCAGTATCTATAATATATCCAAAACTTAGCGAATTTAGCTGTCGTTATTTTTTCTAACTAAATGTGCGGGGTCCTTTGAGAGAATATTCCCGTTTATGTATTGATTTTCGTTCATCTAGCGGAGAAGTTTTAATGATGTTTTTCCACCGCTGAAGAGAAACTGAAACACCTGATCCATTCAAAAATTACGAATAATATATAACTTAACAAATTCAAACTTCGACGAAGTGGCGTTACTTTTCATGGCTTCGGGGATCAATTTCTAATTTCTTTATAGTTTGTGCAATATTTCTTCCAAAGTATCCGATATTCTAGTAGGGATAAAAGTTTCCACATAACGTGGCTTGGTAAATAAAAGATTTTGCGGGTACAAATACTTTTGGTTTTTTTAAAGGGTTTCAATTTACAAAATTTATTCTTCAAAGATTATTTATTATCCATGAATATTCCTTTATATTATCAGATATTTATCTCAAGAGAAGAAGTTACTGAATTTTCATTCAACTAGATAGGCGCACAGAAACTTCCAAAGAAACAAATTATAAGTCGTAATCTGACCTTAAATAATAGAATACTTTTTTGAGCAGTTACATGTTAAATTCTCAGAAACGGTTGAATATACACTACCAGCCAAAATTATTAGATCACCTATGAAATGCAAATTAAAATTTCTGTTGATAATTTGTTGCAGGTAAATTTTTTTTTTTAATCTGCAATCATGTTTGTTATCTAAACTTCGTTTCGAGTTCCATATCTCAGTTTCTTTACCTGTAATAAAAAATCAGTTTGGATACTTTTCAGGTCAGTGTTAATTTTATCTTAAACGGGTAAACACTGATTTTTTGTTCATTATTTTTCCTTAAAACTTGAAAATGTATGTGCATGGTCGGGTTAGAAATGCATTATCCTTTGATAATTGTGTTAGAGTGGTAACATCAGTGGAGGAAGGTCGTAGTCAGCGATATATCGCAGAAAGACTTGGTGTAACTCAGTCTGCAGTTTCGTATGTTTGAAGAAGGCATAGGGAAAATGGGGATCATCAAAGAAGACCAGGTCAGGGTCGTAGATGCGTCACCAATGCTGTCCAGGATCGCTACATGGTCCAACAAGTCATTCGAAACCGGATATTAATAACTCCCTAGGTGCAAAATAAGGCTAGAAGGACTGATGGAATAAGCTCAAGAACCGTAAGAAGACGCTTAAGGGAAGGAAACCTGACCCCACTGATCCCAGCTAGAGGGCCGCGTTTGCCCGTAGAGCACCGGAGAAATAGACTTCAATTTTCGAGAATGCACGTTAATTGGGAACCGGCCGATTGTAGTCGAGTTTTGTTTACCGACGAGTAAAGATTTTCCCTTTACCATTCAGATAGATGCGTACGAGTGTATCGAAGACCTGAAAAACGATACGCACAGTGCAACTTCGTTGAAAACATTCGTCATGGTGGTGGCAGTGTTATGTTTTGGGGAGGCATCTCTTTGGGAGGACGTACGAAGCTAGTGACGCTTCGAAGAGGCAATATTAATGCTGTTCGGTACATTATGGACAGTCTTGAACCTCATGTGGTGCCATATGCTGAAAACTTTGGTGCTGATTTCGTTTTTATGCAAGATAATGCACGGCCGCACACAGCTTAGGTAACAGAAAATTTTCTCCGTCGTGAAAATATTGATACTATGAATTGGCCAGCTAATAGTCCTGACCTTAACCCCATCGAGCATGTATGGGACATGATGGGTAGACGCTTCAGAGCACTTCCAAATCCTACTAACGATCTTGATGGACTTACTGCTTCCATTTCTGAGATTTGGAACGACATCGATTGAGGAGACATAAGGGAGCTTATTTTGAGCATGAGGCGAAGATGTGAAGCTATCATACGAGCTAGGGGTGGAAACACTCGATATTGACAATTTTTTTAATTAAAGTTTATTTTATCAATTTTGCAATATAATGGCGTGTAATAAGATAATTGAAGTTTTTTACGTTCCTTATGCAAAACCAACGAGATAACAAATTTTATATAAAAATTCACTTAAAATTATTGTGTGATCTAATAATTTTGGCGGGCAGTGTATTACGTGATATATGAAGCCACCTCAATAATTCTCGGAATCTTAATGATCCTACCAGATGAAATAATTTTCCAAAATATATTCATGTTCATACTGGAAATCTATGTATTCCGTCGGATTCAAATCATCCTCTTTCCCAATAACATTCAGCTTTCAACTCAACGAAAAAAAGCGTTTTAAATTCCATTATCCGTACCAAAATTAGCGAAGAAAATTTCTACTATAAAAATAATTGCTTTAAATAATGGTTTTAATACAAGTTAAATAGATAAAATGATAAAGAAGAAGCATAGTCAACTAGCGTACAACAGCATACATCCTCGATCGAAAGTAGAAAAATCGGAAAAATTCACACATTTAACATACTTTGGTCCACGAACAAAAAAGTTGCTAATATCTTACCTGAATGTTTTACTAAAAATGCTTTAAAACCTAAGACAAAACTCTCAGGATTTTTATTCTATGCCAAAAATATTACTTCAAAATTTGAAAGTTCAGAAGTTTACAAGTTTATTTGTCCTGTATGTAAAGGAGTGAATAGACAAGATTTAAAGAACACCAACAATTTTTTATGAAAAATAAAATGATTTCAACGTTTTCAAAACGTTGCCGCGAAACCACCACCCATTTGCACGAATAGATAACTTCAAAATTATGCACAAACTAACTTAATTCGAATCATTGGAAATTTTCAAACTCAGTCATTATGCAAATGTCGATATCTTGCTGAACGACCATATTTACTTGATATATTCTCCTTTATTTAGTGTATTCATACAATAATGATGTAATGTAGGCAAAAATCACAAAGAAGCAACAAGAAATCTGCAAGCATCTGTTAATCAAGTTAACGACTGGACAAAGCGCTAGAAAATTAAATTTAACGAAACTAAATATGTTCATATCAACTTTACAAATAAACGTGATCAACATATCCCTATCTGTATAAATGATGCACAAATACCATATGCGAATACAGCAAAATATTTGGGTATTACTTTGGACGCTAGGCTACGCTGGAAGGCCCATATCAAAAAAATGAGAGAGGAACTAGGTTTAAAGTATAAGAAAATGTACTGGCTACTAGGGAAACATTCCACCCTGTCAACGTATAATAAGTTATTAAAGTATAAACTTTAAAATAAAAACACTTGGCTTATGTTTCACAATATAAAAAAAATCTTTAGATACTGCACTTAGCAGTAATAAAAAGTCGACATGTTTCGAGCTATGAACTCATTATCAAGACTGACAACAGGAGAGTATTGCATCGTAATTTATAAAACAGACAAAAGCAAAGGTGATACCTGAAAATCAATTTGTTCGTTTACAAGGGGTAATTGACTATTATGGGCGGAACTTATTTCGATAATTTCGAGAAGGTCAAGACGTTTACCCTTGTTACCTGAATGTAACAATTTGGTTTTGTTGAAATCCAGGAAGTGATTGAATTTTATACAATGTTCAGAGAAGCCAGTGGTATTTTTGTTTTGTAAAATTGACTTTTTATGTTCTTCAACACGAATATTTATATTCCTTCCTGTCTGTCCAATATAGAAAGCAGGACATTCGTCGCAAAATATTTTGTAAATACCACTGTTTTCTCCGATGTTAGATTTTTCTTTATTATTGACCAAGAGTGACTTCAAGTTTCTTTTATTTGTACAAATTGTTTTAACGTTATTTTTTGATAGTCTGTTACAAATTTTGCTACTCAAATTAGGCACATAATTTATTGGGAAGTATTTTTGTTCTTCATTAATAGTTTGCGTGGGGTATATTGAATGCAACAGATACTTTCTTCGTTTTTTCCCAATGAGCTTGTCGATAAGACTTTCATTGTAACCGTTATTGATGGCTAATAATTTAATTGTATTAACTTCAGTTTGAAAATTTGTTTCCGATAATGGAATCGTGAACAGCCTATGTATGAACGAATGAAAAGCACTGAGTTTTATTTTAATGTGTTGGTTACTGTCGCTGTGAATTAAAGTATCTGTGAAGGTTGGTTTTCTATAAATGTTGAAAGTAAGAGAATTCAAATTCCTAGCAATCTGAACGTCTAAGAAATTCAAGGTACCGTTTTCGTTTTCTACTTCTTTTGTAAATTTAATCGAGTTGTAGAAAGTATTTATATATTTAAGGAAATTATCTAACTGCCTATCTGTACCGGTCCAAATACAAAAAATATCATCTACATAACGTCTCCATAATAAAACGTTAGTAATTAAATTAGTATCAGTATTGAAAATTTTTTCTTCTAAGTTATTCATGAAAATTTCACTCAACAAAGGCGATAACGGTGAGCCCATGGGCAATCCGTCTTCTTGTTTGTATATTATATTATTAAATTTGAAATAACTCTGTTTCAAACATAAGTTTAAGGCAGACATTGTTTCGTTGACTGCTTGAGTTGTTAAATTTGGGTTCATCTCCAGATATCGCTTAACAATATTTTTAACTTCTTGAGTTGGCGTAGAAGGAAATAAGTTGATAACGTCAAATGAAATTAATTTAGCATTTGAAGGAATTTTGATATTCTTAAGATGATTAACTAACTGAATAGAATTTTTAATGCTATACGCCGGATTGAATTGAATTCACCTAGAGCCTAAGGATTGCTATTGAGTGAGACCTTAGTTTTGACTTTTCCTAGTAGTAATTTAAGTTCGAACTAAATTTCTCATTGATCAACTGTTGATCAGATTGAAAGTAATATGTAAATAAATGAATAGAATATTTACAACTAAAAAAAAATACAATAATGATTTTCTAAGAACATTGTCTATTTAGGTATCTGCAATAATTCTTTCCCACCCGTAAGCTTCCAATCTATAATTATGTATTCAGTTCTCAACTCAATCTGCCCGATGATGGTCTAATCACCGAAACTGCAATGGCAGTTTCATATATCCTAAGTTTTAAAGTTTTGTTTTTCATTATCACGTAATAACGACGGATTCCATCTTATCTGAAATCTAGCAGTCAAATTATCAACAAATGTAACTCATGAAAATACTAATAATTATGTTTATTATTTTGGTGAAGAAGTATCCATTAGTGACATTTGCACTGGCATAAATTTCAATTTTTTTGAGATACAATTTCGCTTATTTAGTCTGTAGAGATGAGCTTATCTCGGATCTGTGTTACACAGGGCCATAAAGTGGAAGTTACTTTCCCTGAATTCGTTTAATACCTCCTTTGTGAGTTTGAAACTTTATTATTACAATAAAACAGAACATTTATGTTGTTGTTTTGGTTTTCACCTGAACGTTAAGAAGAGTGTTTTTTCAGTACATGAAACCACATTGAAGTCTAGCGTTTTTGAACTATTTTAAAATAATATCGAAAGCAATTTTATATATTATAATAATATAATATATATATATATATATATATATATATATATATTATTATATATACATATATATGTATATATATATATATATATATATATATATATATATATTATATTATTACTTTTATTTACCAAGCCACGTTATGTGGAAACTTTTATCCGTACCCTCCTAACAAATAAAAACCGAATACCTGCTTAACAAATTTGTTAGGTACATTTTATACTCAATTTTCAGTATTATAATATATAATATATGTTTGCATAGTTTATATACCTACTCAATTCATTATCAACTAGTTTGAGTAATCATTCCAATACACTTGCATCATTCGTTAACTATTACTCAAAATTCCATTTTCAATCATGAGGTGCCCGCATTGTCACAAATTGAGACTGAGATATATGTTCGAATTATATTGATGGCAAAATAACTGATTAATAAACCAACAAATCAATACCGCTCAGTTGTACTAAGCGTTAAGCTAAATTCTTGATAAATGTATGTATAATATTTACTGGTATTTCTAAGCAATAACAGGCCATTTGAATAAAAAAAACGACTTTATTGAATATTTTACGCATCTTCATGAAATTCATGGCATTCTTAGAAATCTTTGATAAAGTAGGTAATTGATTTTATGACGAAACGTAAACTATTCAATGTTTATAAAGAATCACAAAAACAAGATTACTTAGATATACTACAGCAATAGAAAAATGCTGTGAATAACAAACATAGATCACAGCTTAAAATATAGTTCTAACAGGCCTTGTGTCAAACGCAATATTTACTCAGCAACTCGTTTTCTAGAGTACCTGCCAGAATAACTTCATCTATATACCTTCTACTCATTGCGGTCTGATTTGTGAGTCAAAAATAGAGTAAGGGCAATTTTGATGATGGAGGGTTACAACATATCCTCAAAGTTTTTTGAATAATTCTCCACCTATTGAATCTTCCAAATATGTTATAATTATTATATACATATATATCTATATATCTATATATAGATATATATATATATATATATATATATATATATATATATATATATATATTATATATATATATATATTAAATATATATATATATATATATATATATATATATATATATATATATATATATATATATATATATATATTATATATATATATATATATATATATATATAATTAAAATCTTTATTCTCAATCCAGAAATATATATGTGATAATTTTTGAATTTTTCTTGGGAATGTGACTTACCTAATATGGAGATTCATTTGTCTTTGCTATTTAATCATTTATTCCTTTATTCCAACGTTTCGGCTTCACAAAGCCTTTCTCAAGGACTACAATGGAGAGAAAAAAAATTATTGTCACCAAAGTTACAGTTAAAAGTTACATTTAGTCGATAAATTAAAAAACACTGAAAGAACATAACAATTTTTATAAATATCACAGAAACATTTTTTCACCTAGTTTAAATTATCTTCGGAAACACTGACACTTATTTCGTTAATCTAATACACAAAAATGAATTCATATTTATGATTGTTTACTTTTTTACCCACCTTTCCACTATACATTATATACGCTAAATTTTTCTGTCTCTCCATTGTAGTCCTTGAAAAAGGCTTTGTGAAGCCGAAACGTTGGAATAAAGGAATAAATGATTAAATAGCAAAGACAAATGAATCTCCATTTTAGCTAAGCCAAATTACCAAGAAAAATTCAAAAATTATCATATATATATATATATATATATATATATATATATATATATATATATATATATATATATATATATATATATATATATATATATATATATATATATATTATATATTTTATATATATATATATATATATATATATATATATATTTATATTTATATATATATATATATATATATATATATTCTGTTCTATTTGGATATTAGTTATATTATCGTTGAGGTGAGGAATTTAGGCCTATATTATTTCTTAATCCTGGTCTAGCTTTCGAAATCAACCATTTCGTCGTCAAGGCTATGGCTTAGAAATATGAGGTTAAGGATTATACTTGAAATTTCAATTTGTTAACAGACGTACTTGCAACAACGTCACCGAAATAAAGAAACAACCGTATAATTGAAATTACCTAACGTCATTAATTTATGATGTGTCGTTGTGAAATTTGTTGATAAATGTACAAGGAGTGTGAAAATTTGAGATTTGAGTTGATCTATATATATTAAAATCCAAAAGAAATTTCGAGTATATTTATTAACCTCATTTCATATATTTCATATATTTATATATCTATATATATATATATATATATATATATATATATATATATATATATATATATATATATATATATATATATATATATATATATATATATATATATATATATATATATATATATATATATATATATATATATATATATATATACATGTATATATATATATACATGTATATATAAAAAACTTTTGTACTCAGCAAACATGCAAGTAACAGAGTACATAATTTAAGCTACAATGAAATGAAGAATATTAAAAATGAAATTCGATAGGTGTATTGAAATGATTAACTCAAATATAGTCAGCAACAATGAAAATAACATCTTGGATGTTATTGCGAGATGCCCTCATTGGTTTTTGTAGATGGATCTGTCATTTGATTTAGACAATTTTACATATGAGGATTTTGATTCATATTAACTTAAATGCACAGTTGTGTTCCAATATAACATTTTCAGTTGAAAGCGACATTCGAACGCTAAGAATAAAATGTGATCTAAATGGAAGTGAGAATATGATCAACGATAATGTTCTCCAAGTAGGTAGGTACCTACAACATATATTTAATCGACAGTCATCATTAAAATTGATTTGCAAATGAATCATGTTACTGGATTCTATAAATAAATCAATTTTGTGTGCTCAATTTACTGTGTATAATTAATATCTACTGATTCGGTGTTCCAGATAACAATTCGGCTGCAACTGCTAAACACCGTGTCTCAATAATTATTTCCTCACAACTCGTATTAAAAAAACGTTACTATTTATAGGTACTTATTTAGATATATTTCGTTCACGTATTCTTAATTATAATGAAGTAATACGGATGACATAGTTTTATACCATTGAAAATTTAACATATCTTTTTCGACAGTAAAATTGTTTCTTGGGTTTTATCTTTGTTTTATGAATTCTTGAAAACAACCTTTATTAGAAAGATGTAAAAAAATATCGAATCACTTTTTTTTGGATTCACTGTTTCGGAGATATTTTATCTAATCACACCAAGAGATTAATAAATAATCTCGTAGAAAAACAATAGCTAAATGAGTATAATTCACAAGAATAGATTTACTGACGAGAAATACCATTCTGTCATGAAATAATTGTATATATAATAAGAATATTTATATATATATATATATATATATATATATATATATATATATATATATATATATATATATATATATATATATATATATATATATATATATATATATATATATATATAAATATATAATTTTGAATAACATGTAATTTTTTAATGATATGGAGAATACGTTAATAAAATATTATACACTAAAAAAGACGCATTACTCAAAAAATTATATGTTGATATGATATCCTGTGGGATTCATTTCGTACATGCTACGGAAATTTATAAAAGCGAGTAGGGCAAAGCACACGCTAATTCATTCATTCAAAATTCTTATTTATATGCTGGTAGTTTATGTAAACGTAATGTGATTTACTCCATTCACAACCAAAATAAAACTCGTGAGCAGCAGAGCTCCATCACTAAAGTCGTATTTTCGAGCGAAATGAATTGCATCGAGATGCGATTCTAATGAATTGAATTATATTTTGTAGAAAATAATTAATTTTTTTGAAAAAAAATTTGGGAAGTTCATCGTGGTTGTGGAAAAAAGTTGAAACCAACGAAGAAACGTACCTCGACATCAACCCAGTCCACGTATCAAATTTCAAGCTTCTACTATAAAGAAAATTTCGCGAAGTGCATCGTGTACTGATTGCGCAGGTCAAATTGCGATTTGAACGGAATAGTCTCCGCGCGGGGCAGCGCGACTGCGGAAAATAGTTGACACTACCCCAGGGCCGGCCTAAGGGGTGTGCGAAGTATGCAGCCGCACACTCAAGCCTTTTGGGGGGGCATTAAATTGACCAATTTTTGAAAAAAAAATTATAAATTTTATATATATATATATATATATATATATATATATATATATATATATATATATATGTGTGTGTGTGTGTGTGTGTGTGTGTGCTCGTATGTATTTTAGCGTTGTTTACACTCAAACGGGAGCAATTTTATAGAAATAGGGTTGACAGTTTGTAAATAGGTAGTTTCGCATAATATTTTGGATGGGATTGTTTTTGGTTCGAATTGGTTGGGAGGTTGACCCCGCTGGGGGGAAAATAAATCTTATTTACTCGATAAAGGTGGCAATTTTGTAGCAATAGGGTTGGAAGTTTGTATCTAGGTAGTTTTGTATGATATCTTGAACGGGATTGGTTTTGGTTCGAATCGGTTAGAGAGTTGACCCCCTGGGGGAAGAAATAAATCTTGTTTACATGATGAAGAGCGTAATTTTGGAACAATACGATTGAAAATTTATGTAGTAGGTAGTTTCGTATGATATATTGAATGGAATAGGTTTTAATGCGAATTGGTTGTGGGGTTGACACACATTATAATTTACATTATAATGTTCTACAAGGCGCAAAAGTGCACAAAAACTGTGTTTTTGGACCTTTAATTTCAAAAAATTCCATACCCCCCAGACCCTCCGGCAGGGGCATAAAATTTGAGTCTAGCACACTTGCAATTTTCGCCTTAGGCCGGCCCTGCACTACCCAAAGGCACTTACTCAACATTAAGTCAATCTACGTACAAAGTTTGAACCTTCCAACTCAATCTGCAGAAGCTGTGGACTTTGGCAAATTTTCAAAAAAAAATGAAATATCGACGTAAAAATGGCGGCAGTTGGAGGAATTTACCCAAATGTTGATACTTTTGTTCTGCAACGAGAACAATCGTAGTACCAAATTCATCAGCTCTTTTGACTCGATGGGAGCTGCTGGAGATGCCAATATGTACAGGGGAAAAATTTTAAAAAATATATATATATATCTCACACATGAAAAATTTTTCGGAAATCGTGGACTGCTTTCCTTCGATACACTGCAATAGTATTTATTTTATAGGATAAAATACGACAAAAACTACTCAATGCTTCGTGTTTCTATCTAGATTGAAAAACTGAAATTAGGTGGCTATTGTATGTGTTGTATCATTTATACCTGTACATGCATCAACTGTTGCCGGTATACCCTTATATATGCGGCGTAAACTCCAACAATAATTATAATAACATAATGTATAATATGTATAAAATATAGAAGATTATATGAAATTAATCAATATTTTTCAATATTTTATTAACTTCAATCACTCAATAATTTTGTTTATTGTGCACAAATATAATTATCACTAGATATAAATAACTATTTATGCATCAACTGTTGCCAGTATACCCTAATATATGAGGCAGTTTACTGATAATGTCGAGGTGAAAGGTGTGCATAGTACGTTGCGCAATGAAACGTAACATTTCACTCACTTAACGCTCGATTTTGCTTCTCATAAAATTTTCATACCGCGGGCTGAATATTAAAATCGTTTCTTAACCCTCTCGCTCACCTTGTCCTCAGTTGAGGACAACCTACTTTGGATTTTTTCCTATGAAGTACCGCTTGCTCTTACTGCTCTGTCACATTGTCCTCAGTTGTAGACATCATATTCTTCCAAATGAATATATGTGCTGCCATCTTCAAGCTGATCAAAAAAATAATCATGCATTTGAAATATGGATTCCGTAGGGTAGCTATAACAGCAGTGTAGCGCTCTACTGTTTATTTTTTTGTTGGCTATATTCGTTAGGCCATGTGTTTGAAAACTGTTTTTTTTTACATTCAAAATAAGTGTAGACTTGTTCCAAAACAATTGCGTTAGGTGATTTTTGTGCATACTGTAATCAGCGATTTTTTGAAAGTGTGGCGTACTAGTTTGAGGACATTGTGAACTAGCGGTAAAGGCAACATCTAGGTGAATATAACAGCACTTTTATTTTAATTCTGCAAAAGTTAAATTTAATACACTTCAGTACTTCGAAAATGGGCGCAAAAATAATATAAATATATTTAATAAAATAAATAATGGCACATATTGATATTTCACCATCTAAAAATAATTCAGAATTTGTTTTTCCTCCATCAGCTCATGATGTCCTCAATTGGGGACATGTCATAGTGCCCAAACGGAGCATTTTGAAATTTAATATTCTGAATTTAACATCAAAAATTTTCAAAAATCATAAGTTGCATTACAGTAAATTTCAGATTTTTCGCTCCAATAGTTTTAATTCGTGACCGAGAGGGTTAAGGGGTAAACTCCAAAACACATAAATAAATTGATCTGTTCTTAAAAAAACTGAAGAACAACCAAGATAAATATGTTGCATACTTAAATTAGATTTCAAAGGAAAATGATAAAATCACTACAACATGAGAGGAAACAATGTTTTTCCCATGTCGAGAAATGAAGAAGAGAATACGTAGAGTACAGCAGGATGTAATAAATTGCCCACTTCAGAATATGAAATATAAATTGATGAAACTATCATCCCCAGCACGTTCGTGTGAACATATAGTTCAATCAATCAGTTATTTCTCGAAGGGTTTTATGATATATATCATCAACACTGCTCCAAAATGTGGAATACTTTCAAGAAGAGTAATTGAGAGTTGATGTGTTAGGAGAACATGTGACCTTTCCCACATTTATAATAATGAGGTAAAGTTCAGAAGAAAGTTGTTTAAGATCGATTATTAGATGAATTTACTGAGTATTTTCTAGATCAGTATTAGATTCTCAAAAACAAATATATTTACTATTAGTTTGAGATCCCAAGTAAGGTCGACGTTCACTCATCTGCTTACCGGATAAAAATTATATTTTATCGAATAATATATGTTTCTGAACACATACGAAAGGGTTCCCGTAAAAAAACATTTGATGGGTATAATTAATTAAAATTACAAAAAGTAATTATTTTTACAAAATTTACTGACGTCCTTACCAAAGGAACTCAACTCCAATATATATTGAAATTAAGGTAATTTTATTGCAAATATAATAGTATATATATACATAATATGGTCTGTGCAGCTTCTCTCTCTGGTATAAAACCAGCCTGCTCGATAATGGAGAGAGTTCCTATCGAGCAGGCTGGTTTTATACCAGAGAGAAGCTGCACAGACCAGATCATGTCACTCACGATCCATATCGAAGCAGGCTTCCAAGACAACCTGAAGACATCAGCTGTGTTCGTGGATCTCTCTGCAGCTTACGACACTGTTTGGAGACATGGACTACTCTATAAACTTTATCAAACAGTTCCATGTAAACATACTCTGCAACTTATCGATAACATGCTTACTGACAGGGTATTTCGGGTTATACTGGGTAGCAACACGAGTTCCTCAGGAACGCTTAACGACGGACTGCCTCAGGGGTCTGTCCTGGCCCCACTATTTTTCAACCTCTATATATCCGATTTGCCTGAAACTAGATCTCGGAAGTTCGGCTACGCAGATGACTGGGTGCTAGCTACGCAACACCGTTTCTTCGAAGAAACAGAAGCCGCCCTGTCTTCAGACTTGGCGAGCCTGGGAACATATTTCCATAAATGGAGACTAAAGCCAAATCCCAATAAAACAGAAACGGCGTGTTTCCATCTATCCAACAGAGCAGCGAATAGACAGCTCCAGGTCCACTTTGGGGATACTTTACTGCGCCACAACACACACCCGAAGTATCTTGGAGTCACATTAGACAGGACACTGACCTATAAGAGGCACCTGGAGAATACGGCTGCGAAACTGCGAGCTCGGAATAACATCCTTCAAAAGTTATGCGGCACCACATGGGGCTCTACCGCTGAAACACTACGAACCTCAGCACTTGGGCTGGTTTACTCAACTGCAGAGTACGCCACACCCTGGCTCAACAGCGCGCACACCCAAAAAGTGGACGTACAGCTGAACGAGACCATGAGGATAGTCAGCGGAACCCTAAGATCGACCCCCACCGAATGGCTACCAATACTGAGCCATATACCCCCTCCAGATCTCCGACGCAAAGCAGCCCTTCTACGAGAATATAAACGTATACAAGGCAACCCCCGACTTCCCATACACCAGGATACGGATAAATCATGCAAAAACAGACTACGATCCAGAAGACCAATCATAAGAACTGCTAAAGAACTGCTCACCTCACAGTTTGATCCCATAGACTACTGGGGGCAAAAATGGATCGATTACTGCCCCCCTCAATGCAAGGATCTTCCCTGCATAAGGACGAAACCACCCGGCTTCGAACAGCCCCGTAAAATATGGACATCACTCAACAGAATCCGCACTAATCACGGCATATGCGCGGACTCACTATACAAGTGGGGTAGGGCGCAATCTACAAGGTGCGATTGCGGGGCAGAAAAGCAAACCGTTCAACATATGGTGATGGAATGTCCGAATACGGCATATGAGGGTAACCTCGATGACTTTCTGATGGCAACAGATGCTTCAATTGACTATGTTTCTAATCTAAATGTGCGTTTGTAGACCTTTGTTTTCTTTTTTCTTCTTTTTATATCATAGTATAGATTTGTGTAAGAAATACTTGTCTTTGTCACTTCAATTTTTTTTGATAATACACAACGTGCTCACCAAAGATCATACATGTTTGCTCGCTTCATTTCTTGTATTTAAAAGCCTGGCAACAGTTATTTATGAACGGATTTTTACAGGAAACCCTATTCTTCTGTATTTTCAATAAAATAACCTTAATTTGAATACTCATATCAACTTACGTGTTTATACACAGCAACCAACTAATAGGGACCAGAAAAAGGTAGGCAACCAAACTAATGCACATTTTGTATATTATATGCTGTCCTTCGGTGTCAACTTTTTTTGGCAAGGACGTCAGTGGATTTTGAAAAAATAAAAACTTTTTGTAGTTTAAATTAATTATAGCCATGAACATTTTTTCTATAGCAAGCCTCTCGGTGTCAGTTCAGAATAGTTATTTATGTACCAAGTGCGTTATATAGATCCTAATATCCGGAATGTTGCCCGATAGGCGTCAGGTTCTAGTAACGCACGTGGTGCATACAAGGTTTTATTTTTCACGAAAAAATTATTTTATTATAATGAGAAATCGATTTTAAAATCGGTTCTTTGCTCCTATACTTTCCACTTTTCTTCTCATAGTAGGCATGTCACTTGTTGATATTTTGACGTTTGTGAATATTTTTGTCATCATATTTAGTGAATGTCATTGCTGCTTCCTCGTGTAGTCTTATAAAAATAATGGAAATGAAATTAATTTACCCAAGAATATCATAGAAAATGCAGCCAAAGCTGCGAATAATTCATCGCCAGAGAAATCCAGATTCGTATACGACAAGGATTATAAAGTATTTAATCAATGGAAGTTGCTTCATTTCTCCTCGTACAATTAGCGGGCGTTATGATCCATTATGCCCGCTCATTACGCCCTATGGCATAATGAGTGTATTTATAGCAACCGTATCTAAGTTAAAATCAACAAATAATATACAAGTGACAAATAAAAATATTTAATTTGATTTAAAAAAATTTTGATTCGGTAAGCAGATGAGTAAAGGTCGACTTTACTTAGGATCCCCTACTATATTCAATATTATACTGAGAAAAATTCCACTATTCATTCAATTGCAGTCCGAATCTGTATATTAATTAGTGAGATTCAGAATAGTTGAAATTTATATAGATGATGTGTGTAGAAAGCTAGAATTTATACATAATATGTGTTATAAATACACTAAATTACTTATTATTATGTGTGCACGATCGCATCTGATGTAACAGAACAAAATTCGATACGAGATTTTGGACTTTTGGGAACAGCGGGTAGCTGAAGGTCGCCTCGCCTAATTGCAGAAGCTGAGACAAAGAGAAGAGCCGCGTAAATCGAGGTCAAAAGAAGGCTTTATGGCCTGATCAGCCAAACGGTTCACGAAAATTGAGCATCGCAAGTGTGTACGGCAGAAACTCCCATCAGAAAACGACCGTGGGGGGTAATTTTCATGGCCGCATAAAGACACAATTTTTCAAAAATACAGGTTTGTATTCAATAATGTTTTTAATAATTACACAGATATACTCTTCCATGAAAAATTCTTGAAAATCTGATGAAATTTTGTCGAATATAGATTACAGGGCAATCATTAGTATTCTCTTAATCTTCAATGGAGATCAGTATCTAACCTCATATCTCTTATATCCATTTAAAAAGTATTCAAGAAACTTCGTTGAGAAGTACTTTTCGTCAATATTTTGTATTTTTACTTGTAAAATAGAACAGACAAATAATCTTTTTTGTAAATAAGAGAATCACAATGAAAATATTTGATATATTTCACAAATATTTTTATTTTGCACCTATCATACTACATATCCTATGAGTCCCTTTTGTGACCAACGATCCAACACAATATAAAATTGACCCTAATTCAAATTTCTACAGCATTAACTAAATGGTGGCTAACCAATTTTTATACTTGAAGAAATGTATTAAATGGGTAATTATTTTCATTCAGTAATGTTATATGAGGTCAGCATGGTCCAATTCACTTTCTGGCGAAATTTCTCTGGATCTTTCAACCGGAAGAATAACACTAATAAAATTGTGAATAAATCGAGTTTTCGTTTTCATTTAGATTATATTCCTCAGCAAACAACTTACTGATTCAATTCTCTGATTCGATGTTATACTTCATGAAAATGTTTTTTTCAATTATTCCTAGAATTATCATCATGTACACTGAAGTATAAATTTTTTAATGATATTCTTTAAATTTTATGCATTTTCTTTGTTATAGTTACAATCAATCATATAAAATTTGAAATTTTTCACACTACAAGGTACACAGGTAAATTTCGTGGAATTTATAATTAGAGTACTGTGATGGAGGAGAATCTCAGGGTTTTAATTCTAAGTATTTCTGTTGCAGTTTCTATTCCAGATGAAGAAAATTTTACAAACCTGAAGAGAAAAACGTTGTTCAGAACTGATGAGGTTTAAATCACACTCTCTTGTGCCGAGCGCAATTGTTTTTTCAGATTACTACGCTATATATATATATATATATATATATATATATATATATATATATATATATATATATATATATATATATATATATATATATATATATATATATATATATATATATATTCTATATCAAATCTAGTATATCAGGTCAAACGTTATGATATATTTTATATTTTCAAGGAATATTAACCATTGATTTTGGACTATTATTAATCAATAAGTTCAACATATAAAGTTCAAAACATTATATGCGATATTCGAACTGTAATTGTACGAAGACGTGAGGCACCATTTCTCAACAAACCTCACCTCCTGTCAGATCCAATTCTCTTCAATATCATATTTGTAATGGAATACAATTTGTTCGGAACCCTGATTAAGGAGCCAACAAAGGTTTGAAAGCTTACGGTAGCTGCTTATTTGATGAAGCAGAAATATTTATCTTTTTGTTCGATCATTGTGATTTTATGATCGTTAAGTTGAAAAAAAGTTACTACCTATAATAACTTAATACCTGTCTGCTCTCTTGGTACACATTTTGTTCGAAAAAAAAAATTTCTGCTTCAACAAAAAAACAGGGGAGCAGGTAGGTATTCAATTATTGTTAATAGTTTATCTTTTGTTCAAAAAACGATATTAGAATCACATTTTGTTCGAGCAAACAGAGAAATAATTCTGCTTCAACAAATAACTAGCTACTGTATTTTCTGAAGTAAGAAAGAGGTCCCAGACGTGCATTAGGAACAAGGGAGAACACAAAATTTATAACTAGAGAACAGTTATATATTAAATTATTGTAAGTAGTTTAACTTTTGTTCAAATGAACGATCATAAAAATAAAATTGTTTTTCTCACAAAAACCGAACTTTTTCCGTCTTTCTGAAGGAATATCCGCAATTTGATGCAGAAATGCTTTTTCTTATAAATATGTAGCATACCGTTGAAAAGTTTATTGAGTAAAAAAGTTTTTAGAGGAAAGTGAAGCTCTCAATTGTTGTTCCTTTTCTCAACATTGAATTTTTAAGTTGATTCATTTTCACAAAATTACTAATTTTGTGTAATAAAAATCCTCGTATGCGCCTTTGGTACCTCCAGTTGTAATAAAAAATATGAACTATTCCAACAATCACACATTACAGAATATTCAGTTGAAAAATTGGGCTTTCACAGATATTAATAAAAAAGGGTTTGAAAGCGGAATTTTGGGAGATTTGAGAAAAAAATAACAAAAATTATATTTCCTTAACCGTGAGTCTAAGGACCCAGGGTCCAAAGAGAAAAGGTAGCAAATAACCCTAACAATACCGCAAAAAATTTTGATGCCGAACACCCTGTATATATATATATATATATATATATATATATATATATATATATATATATATATATATATATATATATATATATATATATATATATATATATATATATATATATTTATATATATATATATATATATATATATATATATATATATATATATATATATATATATAAATATATATATATATATATATATATATATATATATATATATATATATATATATATATATATATATATATATATTAAATAATATATTTATAAATTTTTATGGTTATTGTATTTTGATAATATTGAAAGTTTTCAATGGTAATTTGGGTAAAGTATTCTCGAATTTGCATCCAATGGTATTGAAGGAAGCTTAACTACCATTCAACGTGACAGGACTTAGAATTGAAAGCTACCATTAAATCGATGCTGTCTTCATTTGGTATCATCTCATTTCATTCAGAACGACTGTGAGCTTTAGGGAGCAATATTCGGCTGATTCTGATAGGCTTTAGTCAATGGACGAAACCTTTACTGATCGAATAGATAATTTGGTCTTGTCTATAATGTCTAGAGCTCGTTGAAAGCTCTCAGGTACCGAATTCCGGAAAAGCAATTATTGAAATCCCCATAGTGACATTCAAGCTTGATGGCTCAGGAAGAGATTATAACATATTTATTTCTAAGATTGCCTTTGGACATTGATAATTGTTGTTTGATATTGCAGCTGATTATTTCGAACCTTAGATTCGTAGGAGAAGTGTTAAGAAAATTATCATAGAAATTTTATTTCATTACAAGTAGGATTCATATATAATCTTGTTGGACATTATTCTAATATAAATGAAAAAATAAATAAATAATATATATATATATATATATATATATATATATATATATATATATATATATATATATATATATATATATATATATATATATATATATATATATATATATATATATATATATATAGTTAATGGAAGTCGTCGTTACTGCGTTTATTATCACTAAAATACTTTGAAAAATATAACACTGCGATTGCAATTTCGGTCACTAGACCATCATGGGGCAGATGGAGTTAAGAACTGAATACATAATTACACATTTGCGCTTACGGGTGGGAAATAATTATTGCAGGTACCTAAATAGACAAGAGGAACACATTTCAAGAAGGGCTAATAGGAGTGGATTTCCCAAATTGGTACAATAAAATGTTCTTAGAAAAATCATTTTTGTTTGAAAACACTAAATATAGGAGAATATATCAAGTCCATCTTGTCGTTCAGCAAGATATATTTTGTATTAAGATTGAGTTTGAAAATTTCTAATGATTCTAAGTAAGTAAGTTTGGTTTCATTTCGGTAATTTGTGCATAATTTGAAAGTTATCTATTTGTGGAAATGGGTGGTGGTTTTCACGGCAATGATTTGAAAACGTTGAATCCGTTTTTTTTTCAAAAGAGATTGTTGTTGTTCTTTGAATCTTATCTTGAACGATCGACCAGTCTGACCTATATACACTCCTTTACATACAGGATAAATCAACTTATATACTCCTGAACTTTCAAATTCTGAAGTGATATATTTGGCATTGAATACAAATCCTGAGAGTTTTGTCTTAGGTTTGAAAGCAATTTTAATATTACATTTAGGTATAACATTACCAAAATTTTCTATTAGAGGACCAAAATTAGTTAAAGATGTGAATTTTTCCGATTTTTACCCCGAGGCGAAGCTAAAGGGGTTATAGCCTCACGACAAAAAGTTGGGATCTGGCCCGATTTTGAAAATTCATGATAATGTAAAACTTATCACAATAGCCACAATTAATTTTATAAAAAAAATAAAGATAATAAATCAGGAGTTTATAAAATTAATTGTGGCGATTGTGATAAG
>JARQZK010004345.1:490000-512500 GCA_030704885.1 Cynegetis impunctata
ATTACATCTTATTTTATAAAAAAAGACAAAAGCAAAGATGATACCTGAAAATCAATTTGTTCGTTTGCAAGGGGTAATTGACTATTTGGGCGGAACTCATTTCCAGAATTTCAAGAAGGTCAAGGCGCTTTCCTTTGTTACCTGAATGTAACAATTGGGTTTTGTTGAAAAAAAATTTTCAATTCTGATAATAATTTAATTATGAACGTTTCATTATATAAATGATATTTTTTGTATTTGGACCGGTACAGATAGGCAGTTAGATAATTTCCTGAAATATCTTAAATATATGAATACTTTCTATAACTCGATTCAATTTACAAAATAAGTACCTAGAAAACGAAAACGGTACCTAGAATTTCTAAGACGTTCAGATTGCTGCGAATTTGAATTCTCTTACTTTCAACATTTATAGGAAAACAACCTTCACAGATACTTCAATTCACAGCGACAATAACCAACACATTAAAATGAAAATCAGTGCCTCTCATTCGTTCATACATAAGTTGTTCACTATTCCATTATCGGAAACAAATTTTCAAACCGAAGTTAATATAATTAAATTATTAGCCACCAATAACGGTTATAATGAAAGTCTTATCGATAAGCTCATTGGGAAAAAACGAATAAAGAATCTGCTGCATTCAATATACCGCACGCAAACTATTAATGAAGAACAAAAATATTTCCCAATAAATTATGTGCCGAATTTGAGTAGCAAAATTTGTAACAGACTATCGAAAAATAACGTTAAAACAATTTATACAAATAAAAGGAACTTGAAATCATTCTTGGTCAATAATGAAGAAAAATCTAACATCGGAGAAAACATTGTTGTTTACAAAATATTTTGCGACGAATGTCCTACTTTCTATATTGGACAAACAGGAAGGAATATAAATCTTCGTGTTGAAAAACATAAAAAGTAAATTTTACAAAATAAAAATACCACTGGCTTCTCCAAACATTGTATAAAATTTGATCATTTCCTGGATTTCACAAAACCCAATTGTTACATTCAGTAATTCTCGAAATAAGTTCCGCCCATAATAGTAAATTACCCCTTGTAACCGAATAAATTGATTTTCAGGTATCACCTTTGCTTTTGTCTGTTTTATAAAATAAGATGTAATACTCTCCTGTAGTCAGTCTTGATAATGAGTTCATAAATCGAAACATGTCGACTATCCTATATTGCTAAATACAGTATCTAAATATTATTATATAGTGAAACTTAAGCCAAGTGTGTTTTATTTTAAAGTTTAATCTTTATTCCTTATATTCATATTCAAAAATAATGATTAAATTAATTCGGCAAAATTATATTGTTGGAAATCGACACCCGAGATATGAGATAGTTATTTATGAACCAAGTGCGTTATATAGATGCGTTATAAGTGCGTTATATAGACCTTACGCCCGATGGGTGTAAGGATCTAGTACGCACGTGGTACACACAAGATTTCATTTTTCACGAAAAAATTATTTTATTATAATGAAAAAGCGATTTTAAAATCGGTTCATTGCTCCTATCTATTTTCCTTCTCATAGTAGGCATGTCATTTGTTGATATTTTGACGTTTGTCATTTTTTGTCATCAATGAATGTCATTGCTGCTTCCTTTGTGTAGTCTTATAGAAATAATGAAAATGAAAATGAATTTACCAAAGAATATCATAGAAAATGCAGCCAAAGCTGCGAATAATTCATTGCCGGCGAAATCCAGAGTCGTATACGACAAGGATTATGAAGTATTTAATCAATGAAAGTTGCTTCATTTCCCCTTGTACAATTAGCGGGCGTTATGATCAATTATGCCCGCAAATGCGGGCGTTATGGCCTAGGGCATAATGAGTGTGTTTATAGCAACCGTATCCAAGGTGAAATAAACATATAATATACAAGTGAAAAATAAACTATTTTTTTATAGAGGGTTAATGTTTTTTAGTATGTATTTTACTGTGAATACTTCATGTTATATTGTCATCGTTACAGTTCTCAAGGCTTAACCGAGTTTTTCGTATTCAGTTCCTGATGATGAGACGCGTCCTAGGGTTAAAGACATTGATTACTAAGGCATTCTCTGATAAGCTAACTTCCAGCTATGCGTATAGACTAACCTTTGATGAGAGAAATATTAAAATCAAAAGATATTTTAAGTTCGAAATAAAGGTTTCTCAGTCAAAATTCGTTTTCTCTTCTTAGTGTTTCCTTATGTACAACTTAAGTTCTCTTATTGTCAATTATTATAATAATTGACAAACAAAAAAACTATGAGCTGTACTTTTAGCTTGAATGAAGAGTAACTCCAAAAACTCATTCAACATATGGTGGAAATTCGACCAAACTGATCAATTTCGAAAGGTCCATTTGAAATTGTGAAATTAGTTAAATTATTCTTGTGCATTTCGCCCAATACAAGAAATTAGAATTTTTTCAAAAACCATATGCACTCCCCAGAGGCTTAAATGGGCAATTAACTCCTTTCAACCATTCAAGTCACCGGGAATTGACGGCATATTTCCGGCCCTTTTGCAAATATATATATACATATATATATATATATATATATATATATATATATATATATATATATATATATATATATATAAATATATATATATATAGATGCGATATGCGTTTCTTTTGTGGATAATTCAGGATGTTCGGCGATTGGTTCTCAACTAAGAACTATATAACTCAATTTCAGGTGTTACAAACGGAAACATCGACAGAGCTTCCAATGGAGTCGTGTTGTCCCATGTAGCATGTGTGCCAGTTATCATTGAGGTAGAAAATTGACACGACTTTCGTAATTATATTAGTCTGAATGTAGTCTGGAAGCGATTAAGAAGCCCATTTCAACCACAGAACTTGTACCTGTCAAAGAACTCGGGACTTTGAGGACCAACACAAAGGATCTTATTACAATTTTAACTGAAGCCGTTTGATCCTGTTCGAAACGCGCAGATTCTGATTAAACACTTCCTGACCCAATTTCCTAATGAACATAAACTGGCATTTCCTCGAATATGATTGGAATCCAGTTGATAGTTAATGAACTTTCCAAATATATAACTTACAAGACAAACAACCATCGAATATATACTAATTTCAAAACTCTACCAGGATATAATTAATCGTAGTAATCAAAATTGTTATCACAAATGTTTAATGTTTCAACAAATAAAAATAAAGTCTTTGTCTTAGGATAAATACTCAAACTACATTGACAGTCTGGAGCAATCTTTCGTTGTAATTATTATGTACTCCTGTTACTATATCTTCGGGGGAGGTTGTTTGAATAGGAAGAAGTAGTTGAATGAGAAAAGGGGAAGGTATACAGAAGAAGTTATTTTGGTGAAAGACGCAAGTACAGTGAGTAGAGCTCTGAAAATATAAGACAAAAATTTCTGTACTTATGAAAGATCAATGAAAATAAAAATTTGAAAGTGAAAACAAACTCAGATCGGAGAAAGAAAATATAATAATAATGAACAAAAAACGATGTGTATCATTTCAAGAAAATAAATTAATAAATTATTAGCAAAAACAGGCTGGTTGAATCTTAAAAAACTCGATTTTATTAAAAAGTTGACGTTTCACTACGATATTCGAAAAAATTGAAATTTCTCTGACATCTACTGATTCGAAAAAATCTTTAATAGAACAGACGACTTGTCTTGTTAAAACTTTTTTCGGAGGTGGTTGTTCTTTGTTATTTATTATGTGCTATTCAGTCCAATATCAACATTCAAAATTGTTATCATTAGAAGGTAAGGGAAACTACAGAAACCTTTACCCACGTAATGTTCGAAAAAAATAATAATAGGTTACTATTTATCTAACAACAAAGAAATTAGTACGGGAAAATATTAAAAAAGTAGAGCAGAATTATCGGTATAGAACGCTTATAAGGAAGCAGCCGTTGACACGTGTTTCGGACTCTTTGGTCCTCATCAGAACGGCGTAGCTAAGCATTGGAATGAAAATTTGGAGATGAAAATAGTATAACAAACAAATAATAATAGAGGATTTTGTTTGTTATACTATTTTCATCTCCAAATTTCCAATGCTTAGCTACGCCGTTCTGATGAGGATCAAAGAGTCCGAAACACGTGTCAACGGCTGCTTCTTATAAGCGTTCTATACCGATAATTCTGCTCTACTTTTTTAATATTTTCCCGTACTAATTTCTTTGTTGTTAGATAAATAGTAACCTATTATTATTTTTTTCGAACATTACGTGGGTAAAGGTTTCTGTAGTTTCCCTTACCTTCTAATGATAACAATTTTGAATGTTGATATTGGACTGAATAGCACATAATAAATAACAAAGAACAACCACATCCGAAAAAAGTTTTAACAAGACAAGTCGTCTGTTCTATTAAAGATTTTTTCGAATCAGTAGATGTCAGAGAAATTTCAATTTTTTCGAATATCGTAGTGAAACGTCAACTTTTTAATAAAATCGAGTTTTTTAAGATTCAACCAGCCTGTTATTGCTAATAATTATCAAGAGATTAAAAATAGATCACAGGCAACAACAATTCAAATAAATAATTATATATATATATATATATATATATATATATATATAATATATCATATATATATAGATATATATATATATATATATATATATATATATATATATATATATATATATATATATATATATATATATATATATATATATATATATTTGAAAAGCAGTGCTAAAATAAGGTGTTATTGACTAATATCTATTGCACCAAGCCATACAATTTTTAACATTTTCCGCGATAAAGTATAATTTTTGTTAAATTTAGCGATTTAAAGATTGAATTCTTTTATGTATATGGCAATACAAATTATGATCTTGTTACGGTCTCTCAACTGAAATAGTTATATCTTTTCTTTTCATTTTGACCATTTTTGAGTGATTTCTCAGTATTTTGCACTAGAATAAGGTGTAAAATGTCCACATAGCTATTGTATCATGATTTTATTTTATTGAGGTACTATTATACAGCTCATATTTGAAGACTAAAGTCCAAAAAAAGAATTAAAATTAAAGGAAGTACCGAATGAACTTCTGTACAATAAAAGCTATTAAAAGTAAAAACATCATCAGCAAAATGAAATAACTCACAGAGCATCGTAATTCTTCAGATATGATTGAACAAAAGAACCATCAAGAGAGCTACAAATTATAGGCCATTAATTCACACCTTGAACTGATTTATGGAGTTCGACGACAATTATTATTGTGCATACAATTCGACTTACCGCATTGTGGTTGTATCTTACTCGAACTGGATAGGTTCCAATGACTGAGTGCAACAAAGTTAGTCCTATGGAATTGGTGAAGCTTGAATAATGTCACAGTACGAATCAGATTGTACATGGAATATTTCAAGAATGTAATGTCAAGGTATCTCTGGAATCTATTTGAATTTATATCGGGTACAGTGCGTTCGATTTTTGTTGAATTCGAAATACTATAACAGTTGCTTGATCACTTAACATGATATAGCTGCCAGGTTTGAACGATTACTAGCGGTTATTATAGTTATAATTTCTCTAAAATGTATAAAATTAATACCGTTTGAGTTCTTGTATGAGTACTTATTGTACGAATGTCATTATCTACCAAAAAACTACATCATTTAGGAATTGGCGTTAACTTCAATACAACCTGATTTAAGCAGGTTTTCACCCTCACCACCTCACCTGCACAGAAGCTTAGTAGTCCAGTAACTTTATACATCACAGCATGCGTCAAATCCGGTAGTTCTGATTTTTTGCAGACTTGTTTATGATATTGGCCTAATGAATAACCGAAGTTTGTGACTTCGAGTGCCGAACGCAACTTTGTCAAAAATCGAAAAAAAAAACGCGAAAAAAATGGTTTTTTTCAAATTTTGGCGATTATAACCCCAAAGGACTAGTTTTTGAAAAAACTTTTTCAATACGTTTTTGAAGAATACTAAATTTGCTACAATATGCTACTTAAATAGTCTCTTTAGACCCAATACTTTCCGAGATCAATCCTATAAAATTTTTTTCGAACTTCGCAATTTTTTACGATCTGTAGTTCTGAATGAATTTTGACCCTGATTATACTATCGAAGCCTTGTACTTTTATGATGGGATGTAAAAAAGAAAATGAGAAGTATGAACGATGATTTTTAAGCTAAGCTAAGAATAATAAAGTGAAAAAGATAAATACAACAAAAGTTAATAAGTTCATTTGTTAGGAAATTGAGTAATATTCAAAATCAAAAAATTAAATTAATTTAGCTCTCTTGTAAAGTCCCGGTTGGGGTTCGTCCGTATCTGGATCGACGTATTGGGATGGCATATCCCCATCAGCGGATGGTGATGAATCGTCAACGTCTTGTGCCCACAAGTCATCCTCCACTTCGACATCGGACAGATCGTCGCCTTCTGGGATATCTACTACTGCAACATCAGGTGTATTGTCACAAGAGACCCCTCTGCAGTGCCTGCAGACTGATGAGCATTTTAATCCTGCCTTCCTGAAGCTGCACGTGTTCGCACAACCCTTCGTGCAGCTGCAAGAAATAATTCGCAAGAGGTGTTGTGGAGCTGTATCTCTGGTCATTATTTTGGGGTTGAGGCCTTGTGGCGTGGATATCCACCCCCAGGAGAGGCGCACTTGACCTTCACTTAAAGTCTCCTTACATAAAAAACACAAAATCACGCTGGGACTGGGATCAGACATTTTGTAGATTTTGAGTTCAAACGTCACTCACGTTATGGGCAGCAACGTGATAAACTTGAAAAATTATAATCTTTGAAAGGATCAATCTCGGAAAGTATTGGATCTACAGAAACAATTTTAGTATCATATTGTAGAAAATTTAGTCTACTTCAAAAACATATTGAGAAATTATCTTCAAAATTTAGTCCTTTATCGCTAAAATTTGAAAAAATACCGATTTTATCGCAGTTTTTTCGATTTTTGACAAAGTTGCGTTCGGCGCTCGAGGTCACAAACTTGGAGTATTCATGAGGCCATCATCATAAACAAGTCTACGAAAAGTCAGAACTACCGGATTTGACGCATACTACCCCATACTTTCAGACGACAAAGTTACTGAATCATAGTCATAGAAATATGTTTACGCCAAAGCAGGCTGCTTTATAAAGCTCACACCTTTGCACCTATGTACTCTTTGCACCTACTTGACCCAAATTAAAAAAGATCAGCTATTGCCTACAAGCAGAACAATTCACTAGTCGCATAAGGTTTACAGATAATACAAACCAATTTTCAGTAAATATCTCAATTCCTAGAACATCGTTCTACCATAAGGCGTTTCCGAACTAAACCGCTCTATACGCTTGCTATGTGTTGCAGTGGTTTAAATAAAGCATAAACTACCATTTATTGAAATGATTCCGACGTGCTTGAGTGGCATTATAAGCTTTCGGTCTTCCCGATAGTAGCTCATTAAAAACCTTTCCTGAGAACTGAGTGTTAATTGAAATGTTTCAACAATAAATACACTGTAAGAGTGACTCCAATTGTATTTTTCATCCTTATTTTCGAAATTTTTTTTTTTTGGAAGGGAGAGTGTACTTTATAAGTCGATATTTCAAGCATAGTTGTGGCTAAGGGGTACTTAGTATTTCCCCGTTGGCAACGTCTGATTCAAGTTAAGCGATACTAATGAATTCTTGTTGCAAAACAGAGATAAAGAGAACAAAACTAGTCAGTTATGATATTCAAAATTCAAACTCCATTGAAGTTTTGTAGGTAGTTTTCATATGAAATCATATATTTTCCTTATACTTCATTGAAATTGTGTTGGGGAATATTTAGAAAATATTTTTATAAGAAATTTTATTCCATATGTCTCTATTGATACTTTCGTTAGATAAAATTTCAATGTTAAATTTGCAATTACTCTTCAACTAATATGAAAATAGCTATACTTTCATTCAGTCAATTTCAAAATTGTCAAAACATTGTCTATGTACTAGTAAGTTTACGTTCTTCGGTGTCATAATATACACTGAACTGTCACTAACATTTAAACAGAGATGCTTCCCTTATAGGCCAAGCTAAAGAGATTTAGAGTGAGCATTTTGTGCAAAAAGTGTTAGAAGAAAACCAGCTCCGCCATTGTTTGTCAAATAGTTCCACATGATATAGTCATATGTTTTTCTTTCGACTTTATTATTTATATCTTTGTTATTAACAATTTTAACGCAAAAACTATCAGAGTAATCGTGATGGTGTCAATAGACTTATTGTAGAAAATTAAAAGACGAAAAAAATGAGAGGTCGGACGACTCAATCAGACCCTCAGTCTAAGGGAAAATTGGAAAATACCGGCCAAAATGCAGTTTTATCAAAAGTTCATAATTCGGTTATTTTTTGAGTTGTAGCGTAGATCCTCCGGTTAGTATTATTTATCCATATAAACTTTATTTGTGCGAAGATCAGGAACTGTCCGATGCATAGTTTTTGATCTGTGGCCATTTGATTATGTTATTATGCAATTTTCCAGCAGACCTGAATGCGACAGGTATGGTCCGATTTCAATTTACTAAAAAGATTTTGAAAGTAGAATTCTCATAGTTCAAAACGTTCATCTTGGTTTTTCATGAAAACGCTGAAAAATATGTTAAAAATAAAGCTGAACATGACGAAAAACGGCCGAGCGCGTGAGAGTAGTTGAAGAGTGGGGGTTTACAATTATTATCTGACAACGTTTAGAAATTACTGTCACGTTCAAAATGCCGACGCTTTCGAATGTCATACTTCTCCTTGCCTGCTGCTCTACCCCCACTCTTCAACTACTCTTACGCGCTCGGCCGTTTTTCGTCATGTTCAGCTTTATTTTTAACATATTTCTCAGCGTTTCTATGGAAAACCAAGATGAACGTTTTGAACTATGAGAATTCTACTTTCAAAATCTTTTTAGTAAATTGAAATCAGACCACATCTGTCGCATTCAGGTCTGCTGGAAAATTGCATAGTAACATAATCAAATGGCCACAGATCAAAAACTATGCATTGGACAGTTCCTGCTCTTCGCACAAATAAAGTTCATATTGATAAATAATATTAACCGGAGGATCTACGCTACAACTCAGAAAATAACCGAGTTATGAACTTTTGAAAAAATTGCATTTTGGCCGGATTTTTCCAATTTTCCCTTCGGCTAAGGGTCTGATCGAGTCGTCCGACCTCTCATTTTTTTCGTCTTTTCATTTTCTACAATAAGTCGTTGGACATCATCACGATTACTCTGATAGTTTCAATTTTATAAGCACAAAACTAAAAAAAACGCGATTTTTTGCATAAAATTGTTAATAACAAAGACATAAATAATAAAGTCGAGTGAAAAACATATCACTATATCATGTGGAACTATTTTACAAACAATGGCGGAGCTGGTTTTCTTCTAACACTTTTTACATGAAAAAATCTCTGTAGCTTGGCCTCTTATCTAGCCCCACAAATATATGCCGCAGCTTCGAAGGACCTGAGAAATATAGTAAATCTAACTGTAAGATAGAAGTGAAAAAGGAAGAATAGTTATTTATGAACCAAGTGCGTTATACAGATCCTAACGCCTGATGGGCATTAGCATCTAGTAACGCACGTGGTGCATACAAGATTTTATTTTTTACGAAAAAATTATTTTATTATAATGAAAAATCGATTTTGAAATCGGTTCATTGCTCCTATAGTTTCCATTTTCCTTCTCATAGTAGGCATGTCATTTGTTGATATTTTGACGTTTGTGATTATTTTTGTCATCAAATTTAGTGAATGTCATTTCTGCTTTCTTTGTGTAGTCTTATAGAAATAATGGAAATGAAAATAAATTTACCCAAGAATATCATAGAAATGCACCAAAGCTGCGTATAATTAATTGCCGGAGAAATCCAGAGTCGTATATGACAAGGATCATGAAGTATATAATCAATGGAAGTGGCTTCATTTCTCCTCGTACAATGAGCAGGCGTTATGATCCATAATTCCCGCTCATAACGCCCTAGGGCATAATGAGTGTATTTATAGCAACCGTATTTAAGGTAAAATCAACAAATAATATACGAGTGAAAAATAAAATCTTTTAAATTGATAGTCACGTATATGTTCACGCCTCTGTGATTATTGTTTATACCTTAAGCTTCACAGAATAAACCATATTATTATTATTATTTTCGTTGTTATCGTTGAATATGTAGTTGAAAATATGTGAGAAGTTGCTCAATATTAATAATTAGTATTTTTATTCATATTTTAATTTAAAACTTTCTAAATATGCTCAAAATTATACAGAAATCCATACTGATACGAATTTACTGTCAAATACAAGTTCACATTATCACAGTAAAATTAATATATGAGAAATTTCAAAAATTGAATGAATCCTTTTGATAATATATGAAAATCTCAGCAAGGATTCATTTTGATGTCTAAATAATTTTAAGATTGATTTTCATTTTTAGTATATGGCAATACAAATTTTGATTTCGTTACGGAGTCTCAATTGAAATGTTTCAATATATCTCTTCTATTCATTTTGATGATTTTTCACCATTTTGAATAAAATGGAGACATTTATTTCTGACTATTTTGCACTAGAATAAGGCGTAAAATGTCCACATAGCTATTGTATCATGATTTTATTTTATTGAGGTAAAATTATATAGCTCGTATTCGAATATTATAGTCCAAAAAAAAGAAATAAAATCAAAGGAAATGACTAGTGAACTTCTGTGCAATGAAGGTACTTGAAAGTAAAGACATCATCACCAAAGTGAAGGACTTCATTTGAGTGTCTCTTACATGAAAGAATACAAGAAACTGAATCTTTAACGCGAAGCATAACTTCGTTAATAAAACACATAATTTGAAATGTTTAGAAGATATGTTCATATATAATACCACTAGAGATGAAATTTTGCCGGCAAAATTTCTCGATTGTAATATGAAAGTTTGTTGCTTAGGCGATTTCGCGAATGACATTTGTATTCAAATCATGAGCCGTCAGGCGAGTGATTTTGGAAAAAATATCATGGGCGAAATTGTCTAAGCAACAAACTTGAATGTTACAAGAGAGAAATTTTACCTGCTTAAATTTCATCTCGAGTGGTATTCGACATGACTATTTCACGAGAAAATATGTCTAACAGTAATATGGTCACATTTCAGAAAGCCAAGGAAGTAACGATTGTTGATGTGATGTGAGAAATGTCAAAATATTATCAGGAATAATATAACAAGAGAGTGAGAATAAATTGAAAATAATTTGACAGATTTTTTCAAAACTTGTTGCCAGGCAATAGTCACGAGAGCCCGGAGGCCTCGAGTGGCTATTTCCAAATGGCAACTGCATCAGAAAAGGTACTAAACCGATGATTTTCATCCATTTTATATATCGCGTTGACACAATTAGGTAATTATTTTGACAACTATCTGACACTTGCTAAGCAAATAAAAGCTACAGTGATTATTCCCGAGAATAATCACAAAAGATTTATTCCCACTATAATAATGACATCATTGGTTAAAACTTACTTTTGTGACAAATAAAGAAGCATTTCATTGGTTTTAAGAAACGTCAAAAAATAATCGCTGAAATACTAACATAGTAAGTTTTGCCGGCTTGCATGTTTTATCGCTGTGAAACGAGAGTAGCTATGGAAACTTTCTCACTAAAAATGGAGAAATAGTCAGCCAAATATGCCCAAATATTTTGGAATAACATTATTCAATACACTAAAATCGATTGAAATTCTATATTTATATGTTTTATTGGGTAAGCCTAAACTTTATTATTTAATAACATCTGTGTGATGAGTTCTAGTCAAATTAACGATGATGGCGTGAGTATAATAGAAGACAATTAAAATTGTGAAGTTTATAACCTTATCGAAGATTGTGTTAAATATCAAACCGTCTAGTTCTTCAAACAAAGTATTTTTTCACTTCGGAGCATCATCGAATAATTATCCGCTGGTTTCTATAATTTTGACCTTGCCATGGCAATGAAAACTGCGTCACAATTCTTGCTACTATCCTCACATCAGTATGATAATGAGCAATTCAACAAACTATTAAATAATTAATGGGTTATGAAAAAACTCGTGAGCAAGGAATTAACAACAATAGAACAGAATGGGATCCCACACCTCTCTCAATAAGATTCACCATTGAATGGAGAAGCGGGCCTTGGCGTTAGGTACATACCTGCAAAATATCAGGGCCGATGGCTGATGCAAATTTGAATGATCGAACTATACTCAGCACGGAATTCGATATTATGAGAGACATTGACGTAAGTGATATAATTGAAGATTTTGAGAAAGATAAATCTAGAAAAGTTGTAATTTAGTACAAATTTTTTAGTTAATAATAACAATTTACACATTTATTGAATGAAATAACGAATGACGCACGTTTCGGTGAAACTTCACCTTCTTCAGATGCTAAACGCAAACTAACTATGTTTCTCCGTTATTTCGAAATTAAAAATAAAGAGATGACAAATTGTGTAGAAAGGGTAAATAGAAGGGTGGTTACAAATAATTAGAAGATTAGGAAAAACCAATTTTGAACTGTTAGTCAGGTAGTTCGGTAATTTTGAAAAGATTGAGAAGGGGGCTTGCAGTATGATCAATTTGGCTATTCAGTAGTAGACCGGAATGCTTGTATTTTCTTATCTGTAATGACTCTAAAAAATTGAGTTCAATTCCATTACTTTCTGCATTTGTTAATTCAAAATCAAAATTGAATGTGTGATTTTATTGGATTAAAAGGTTTGCATAATGTGAATCCGACTTTTGATCAACAAAGCTACATTTGTGTTCTGAAATTCTAGTTTGAAAACTTCTGAAAGTTCTAACAATGTAAAACTTATCAAAATCACCACCAATTTATATTGGTAGAGCTTTCAGAAGTTTTTAAACTAGAATTTCAGAACACAAACGTAGCTTTGTTAATCAAAGGTCGGATCCACATTATGCAAAACATTTAATTCAAGAGAATCACACATTCAATTTTGATTTTAAAATATTGAATGCAGAAAGTAATGGAATTAAACTCAATTCTTTGGAATAAATACAATCATACCTCAAGCGCCCTTTTCAATCTTTTCGAAATTACCGAACTACCTGACTGGCAGTTCAGAATTGGATTTTCCTATTCCACCAGTTATTTGTAACCATCCTTCTCTTTACTCTTTCTACACAGTTTGTCATTTGTTTATTTCTTGTTTTCGATATAACAGAGAAACATAGTTAGTTTGCCTTTAGCATCTGAAGAAGGTGAAATTTCACCGAAACATCTGTCATGCGTTATTTCATTCAATAAAATGTAAATTGTTATAATTGACCATTGTTTTAATATGTTTATTAATTTACACCATGTATCGGCCCAATCATCCAAAAAAATTTTTTGTATGTATTGAGTAGTGTAAGTATTGAGATAGTATTGAACATCAAATTGATAATAATATCTAATATATTCTACTAGTAAAAGCATAGTTACTTCAGGGGTCTCTATGCAAGCTTGAGCTCTGGAAAAATAGAACAATATATTGCACGTTCCGATGAATAGAGGAAGATATACAAATTAATGGATAAAAAATTCTTGAAAAAATTTCATTAATTTCCTGTACGGTAATGAAATTTTTTAAAGTGTATATGACTTCTCTCTCTATAACACTTTAAATCTATAAATTCAAGTTTTTTCGCTATACTATATAAATTAAATAATCTCACTCTCAATTCATACTGAAGTATAAAAATCACATGATAACCATCCTTAAAATTTAAGGATTATCGTCACCTTAACGAGGCCCAACCTATAGGCCCCAGAAACGTTAATCCGGCTCTGCAAACGCCATCATCGTTACAACATGTTATTCGTTCTTTATTATAGACATGAATGTATATGTAGTTTTCTTACTGTAATTAATATTCTCAATCGATAGTAAAATCACATGTTAAAACAATTCCAGATGAGTTTTGAATATTAATTGTGAAGTCAGCAGGAAAAGGAAATCATTTGAATAATTTGTTCTAATAGAATAACATTATTGTTTGTTTTCTAAACTGAGCTGTTTGATAGTGATAAATATGACATGCAACTTTTTTCTTGGACACAGACACTTTTAGGACTCATATCAACTTATCTGAAAAAATTGTATTATTATTCCTTCAAGAGATTCATACTAATCCAGCCAGCTGCTGTTTGATGTCGTGGCGAAACGTCAACTTTTTAATAAAGTCGAGTTTTTTAAGATTCAACAAGCCTGTTACTGCTAATAATTATCAAGAGGTTTTATATATATATATATATATATATATATATATATATATATATATATATATATATATATATATATATATATATATATATATATAAAACAGAGCAGCTTGCTGGATGAGTATAAATCTCTTGAAGGAATAGTAATACAATTTTTTCAGATAAGTTGATATGAGTCCTAAGAGAGTCCTAAGAGAGTCCTAAGTGTCCGAGAAGTTGCATGTCGTGTTGCGTACACAATTCAAGCAATTAGCGATATTGAAGCAATTCACTTTGTTTGAAATACTTGATATCATTCGAATGACTATTATTGAAATCAAAATATGAAGGTAGGATAATTGTCGCTAGCTGGAAGTGAAGATAAACATAGTAAACTTTACCATAAAATCGTGTTTTTTTTGTAGCAATGTCTTCATGCCTAAACTTCTATTTTACAGATAATAATCTACATTATGAATTCCAACAGAAATATCTTCAAACTCGTTACTGCTGTCCATGATTTACTGCAATAATCGTGACCTAAAGCCAAGCAAATTTTCAAAAACAAAATATCAAACTATTATAATGTCAATTTGGTTAGTCGTCGTTCCATTGCTATAGTTATGATATTCTTCTAAAGCATTTGAAGTATATCCAGATATATTTTTGCTTAACAACATTGATATATATATATATATATATATATATATATATATATATATATATATATATATATATATATATATATATATATATATATATATATATATTTATATTTCTATAATGATAATAATAATAATAATAGTAATAGAATTTTATTCTCATCATCATCAAGTATTACAATATCTTGTGATAAAAGAAAACAGGTCAGAAATAATCGCACATATCAAATTTAGGTTCTACAGGCATCAAAGTAATCCTGAAGACAGTAGGGCTCCATTTTAATGAAAAATCTGCGAATCGCCTCTTCAAAAGGTCGCATCCGAGAAATCGAGCGGAACTCACGCGGTAGTGCATTGTGAATTTTCATGCACATGTATGATGGACAGTGTTGTGAGGTAGTTAAGGCGAGCCGAGGTAGGAGATAGGAATGAGTGCGCCTAGTGTTATTATGATTTTCAAAATCAGCGAATAGTTCACTATGGCCGCGGATGAACATAAGGCAGCTAAACAAGTACAAGCCCGTAACTGTGAGAATGTTATTTTCCCTGACAATACCCCTACAGGAAGATCGATGCCTCATACAACACGAGCTTCTCAGTGCCATATTCTGGGCAACAAAAAGCCTTGCAGAGTGAGGACTATTCCCCCAGAACAAGATCCCGTTGGCCAGAAGGGACTGGAATATCGAAAAATATAGCATAAGCAACACATCAATGCTAAGATGACATTTCAAGACATTGAACGTATATATTATCGACATAATTCTTCTACTAAGGTGATCAATGTGTTCTCCCTATTTTAGGTCAGATGATAGTATCAATCCAAGAAATTTAGTCGATGGTTTAAGAGCTATGTCACCGTATGTAAGGTGAACATGACTAGATCCTTATGAGGAGTTTGCTCGAATTTGAAAATGTAAACACTCACACTTATCAAAATTTATTTTTAAGTGATTTTTCGAGCACCAGTCCGCAAAGATATCGACCACAGCTGCAGACTCTGCCAGGGCGGTACGCAGATCGGAAGATTTCGCGATCAAATTAGTATCGTCAGCATAGATTGTGATTCCAGTAGTCGAGTCGTGAAAAAGATTAGGGAGGTCATTAATGTACACGATGAACAGTAGTGGGCCTATGATACTCCCCTGAGGGACACCAGCATCCACCACCGCCTCATCTGACACAAAACTCTGGCCACCAACAGTTAGCCCGACTCTCTGTCGAACACCGCTCAGATAGGATTTTATAAACTGCAGTTGTTTATCACGAATTCTACAAAACTCAAGCTGAAGTAACAGAAGTTCGTGATCAACCTTGTCGAATGCCTTGGTAAGGCCAAAAAATAGGCCTATGGATATAACACCAGCTTCCAAGGCATCAACAATGAACTGTATAAGCTGGAAAATAGCGGTTTCAGTGCTCCTTCCACACAGGAATCCATGTTTAAAAGCACCGAAAACTCGCATATTCTGGAAAAACCTATCAAGTCTGTTAACAGCAATTCTTTCAAGGATTTTGGAGAAAGATGAGAGTAGGCTTATGGGGTGGTAATTAATGAGATTCTCTTGGGGTCCTTTCTTATAGATCGGTTTCACAATGGCAATTTTCAAGGAATCAGGAAAAATTCCCTGAACAACAGAATTATAAATTCTGAAAGACAATGGGCCAGCTATCACACAGATAAACAGGGTGATTCATTAAGGGTGGCGACCGGCCGTATCTCGGAAACCGTATGTCCTAGAATTTGGGGAAAAAATTCTTATGAGCAAATCTGCCCTAAAAAAATGATTTAAAATGTTTTTGAGTCGATAGTTTTTTGCTAGGTGGCGCAATCTACCACTTATAAAATATAATTGGATTTTTTACGATATATTCCCCAATTTGGGCTGGTAAAAAATATCAAATTTAGAATCTACTGTCCTAATCCCACAACTCTTGTTAGGGTTATTTTTCTGTATTACCTATTCTGAAATGGTGGGTGAAGTTCTCTTTCTTTGACATAAAAACGACTGTAACTCCATAATGCATCAACCGATTTTCGAAAACGTAGACTCTATGCAAAGAGTATTGAATGTAGATTTCAGTAACAAATAACAAAAACACTTTTAATTTTCCAATCGGCAACTAGAGGGCGTTATGTAACACCTAGCTCTATTTATGATTTTTTTTGAGAAATTTCAAATGCAATGCTATAAATATAACTAGCTAACAAAAAGCCAAATTTGATGACTTATTGACCTGTCAAAACCGCGATCTGATATCTCTTTTCATTCCAAAGATATTGTCATTTTATGATGAGTGTTGGTGATTGTTGGCTCGCTGAGCTACTCATAACAGAAATTTACAAAACGCTTCCACTATCTCATTATTTTAAATACTCAAAATGCTTGCCATTATTTGCTTTGAACTATTTCGGATAAAAATTTTCGGGTAAAAGTTCAATCCCAAATTTCTCAAACGGTCTCTTATAGTTTTATGTTCATGGACGAGCTGCAATATTACGAATGATGTTAAACTGTTGAGAGATAGATGTTTCAAAAGTCAGCAAGTTACCTATGGAAATGACACCAATGTTTTATGATTGTTTACTTTCAAGTTTTTATTGCTGTCAAATTTATTCTGCCTGTTTGCACACTAACTCTTTTATAATGCCTTCTTATTCAAATGGAGAGGCATATGATATGCCCTGTATACATTTTGAAAGTCTACAAACTGAAGTAATTGCTGAACGGAAGTAGGTATGCGATACGATATCCTGAAAGACGGCGTCATTCTTGGAAATTATTCAAAAGATTGGCACAAAGATTGCGAGAAACCGGCAATGTTCAACCTGTCGTATTAAGAAATATGATACGTAGAAGTCGCAATGAAGAAAATGTTACTAATGTATTGTTGTTAGTTAAGTCTGAACCACATTCGAGTATTCGAAAAATTGCAAGAGATCTAGGATTGATTTATTCTCTGGTGCAAAGAATATTAAAGGATTATAAAATGCACCCTTATCATATTATTTCACAACAGCATGAAATTAGCCCAGACAAAAATTGTAGATCAGATAATTATCTATAAATTCAAAATACTTTTTCTTCTAAGAGTCGCCGTTTTTGAGATATAACGATTCAAAAAGTTGAAAGAGTTGTAATCGCCATAATATGCACGTTTCAACGCCACCTTTGAGCTATTGTTTTTTTGCATTTCTTTCAACTTTCTGAATGGTTAATCTCAAAAACGGTGGCTCTGAGGAAAAAATGTATGAAATCGTTTTTTTATAGATAATTAGGTGATCTACAATTTTTGTCTGAACTAATTTCAAGATAAAACATACTGCTTTGATGAAAATCGCAAAAAAACCGTTTTTATAATATTCGAACCCCAGTAAATTTTTTTGCACGTATCAGATCGATGAAGACTTTTCAGATTTCCTTTGAACAATCCTACCAATTTTCAGATGAGTGCGAATTTTTATAACTTCGCTCCTATTTTTTGGTCTAATTTGACCGGACTAGTTTTGTTTCATTATGAAATGTTGATATATATTTTCATGATGCGTTTCTACTTGTAATTTTTTTTTCAAAACAATTTTAGCAACATAATTTCTCTTCCACCTTACAGGGCGAGCCAACAATCACCAACACTCATCAAAAAATGACAATATCTTTGGAATAAAAAGAGATATTAGATCGCGGTTTTGACAGGTCAAGAAGTCATCAAATTTGGCTTTCTTTTAGCTAGTTAGATTCATAGCATTGCATTTGAAATTTCTCAAAAAAAATCATAAATAGAGCTAGGTGTTACATAACGCCCTCTAGTTGCCGATTGGAAAATTAAAAGTGTTTTTGTTATTTGTAACTGAAATCTACATTCAAAACTCTTTGCACAGAGTCTACGTTTTCGAAAATCGGTTGATGCATTATGGAGTTACAGTCGTTTTTATGTCAAAGAAAGAGAACTTCCTCCACCATTTCAGAATAGGTAATACAGAAAAATGACCCTTACAAGAGTTGTGGAATTAGGACAGTAGTTTCTAAATTTGATATTTTTTACCAGCCTAAATTGGGGAATATTTCGTAAAAAATCCAATTATATTTTATAAGTGGTAGATTGCGCCACCTAGCGGAAAACTATGGACTCAAAAACATTTTAAATCATTTTTTTAGGGCAGATTTGCATATAAGAATTTTTTTCCCCAAATTCTAGGACATACGGTTTCCGAGATACGGCCGGTCGCCACCCTCAATGAATCACCCTGTATATATATATATATATATATATATATATATATATATATATATATATATATATATATATATATTACACAGAGGAAAACAATAATGAATACGAAATATTGTGGGACTATATTTTATTCGATATTTTCTTTTTCTGTTTAGTAGATTCTTCTAACTATCTATCGGCAACATAAGTTTCTAAACACCCAGGCGCTTTATGATATATAGACCCCCGCCTGTATTAGCTAATATCGATTTCGAAAGATCGGCGAAAACAGAGCCTATGTACAGTTCAGAATTAAAAAGTCTTGAGAAAGCATCAGTTTCTGATGGCATTTTTTCGAAGGTATTAATCCCTATAATCTGAACAGTGCACTACTGTTTTTCGTATTTGGAAAAAAGGTCTATGTTGCATGCTTGTATGTTTTCTATACAAAGACATGAGACTATCGTTATCATCCCTATGATTCTAGGTGTGAAATTCCTCGAATCAGGAATTCCTATAATTAACAGATTTTCTTGTCCTTGAATATCATCAAGTTTATCTCGACGAAAGGCCTATCCAAAAATGGAAACGATTTTCATCATCAAGTACACTTCGTCAGTAGCTTCGGTCAGGAATTTGCGTATTTCCTCTTCTTTTGTTTTAATCTTCTACTTTGTTTCAGGCCATTCTGTAATCATTCTTCGTTTTCATATTGCTGTGCCTCTAGAAGGATAGGTTTTGGTAACACTGGATTGAATCTATATGTAATATTCGATATGAATATATTTGGAAGGACCTGTATTATATTCATGTATCGTGCTTTTATTGTATATTCATAAACAATCTGTAGTTGAGCACAAGAAAAGAGAATATAAAGCACAATAAATGTTTGTTCATAGAACTCTGGTTTTCGAGAAGCTACTATAATTCGCACTGAATGGTTTTGCAGTCTAAAAATTTTCCTTTGTGGTTCGCAAAATCATCAGCCAAATAATTCATATAGTAAAGTTTGAAAATATAGGACCTCATGATCTCCAAATTCGTTCACATATTTTTTTTCTTATGTATGAAGGCATTAGTAAAGTCGTTTTGAATATTCTCTATTCGTCGAGGGTAACATGGTCTACCCTTAAGATATCTCTTTTTTCTTGATGTCTCATAAATATTTGTAGCAAATTTTATATTTAGTTTAACCTCATATTAAAATCAACAGAGTTATCTTTATCTGTTCGGTATTTCCTCAGATAGAATATATATTTATATATATATATATATATATATATATATATATATATATATATATATATATATATATATATATATATATATATATATATATATATATATTATAGTTCAAGACGATATCACTTATTGGTATAACAGGTTTATTTCGAACATTACATTTTAAAATTAAAATTCATTGAACGTTTCAATGGAGTTTCCATCTTCATCAGCTAAAATCGGGATAAAATACAATTCAAATGCTCAATATAAAACATATATACACATACACTAAAATAAAAAATAACATAAATTGTATCTCACACAGAATGTTTCGTCGGTAGTTGTCACAATACTACTTGACTCTTGAATCTCTGTTTAACCGATGTATAATCGTTCATGCGTATAGAGCTCATGTATTAGCAATAACGGGGCATATATCGAACTTAGGCCCTTTATATCTATTTTGGTTGTTAACTGTGTTGTCTTGGTTTCTTCTGTATAAAAATCATTTCAAGGATTTTCGCGTGATTTTAAGTTTTTTTCTATAGTTAGTATGTGTGTTTCATCGTAATCGAAATCATGTTTTCTGATTGTTTGTGTTTGTTCAGTGCAGTGTTCGCTGTTTTGGCATATCTGTGGGCTTTTTAGTCTATCTTGTAGACGTTGTGAGGTTTTGTCCGATATATACTTTATTGCAATCTTTGCAGGGAACCGCTGTATACTACGTGGGATTTCTTTTCTGTTGGAATTTTGCTCTTTAAGTTGTGTAGAGTTGTTTTATCTGATTCTGAGGTTGATGCGCTATCTGTATACTGAACGGTTTTAAAATGTTAGTTATTTTCGGGGTCAGGTATGTGATGTATGGAATAAGGTAGTATAGTTTTTATCTGTAGACTCTGGTGTGGTTAGATCTTGGTTCTTGTTGTAGGTTTTATGTACTTGGCTTTTGATGTTTTTGTCTTATTATATGAGAAGGGTAGTTGTTGCGTATCAGAAGTGATTTCGCTTTTTGAGTGTTTCAGGTCGGAATCTGGGAGATGTTTAGTTGACAGCTCTGTATTTAACGTTGCTAATGCCTTTTTTATGTGAGCATGTGGTGTGCTGAGTGAAGTCAATTAACCGGTTGGTGGCTGTGGTTTTAGTGTACATTTCGTGTTTAATTTGTTTTATTATTACGAATTATTGTCATGTCTAGGAAATTAATAGAAAAATTGGTCTCTGCTTCGAGAGTGAATTGTAATTTAGGATGAATATTTGTTGAAGCTCCTCAAGATTTCATCTACCTCTTTGGGGTGGCAATAAGCACAGTCGTCTACAAATCTTTTGTATAAAAGTTATTTCGAATTTACCGTCCTGTAATATTAGTTTTCTATACTATTTCCATGACTATCTGTGCTGTTACACTTGAAATGGGACTGCCCATCGCGACACCATCTGTTTGTTGGTAGAATTGATTTTTATACTGAAAATAATTTGTGTTGGAGAGTAAATTGGAGAGTTCAACAAATTCACTTTGTGGATTGATGTGTGGTTTGTAGCTTGTGTCCACTTTTGTTCTATAATGGTTGGTATCATTTGGTTTTGGAATGTTTTGTATAGTAGTGAAATCAGTCCAGGGAGTACAGTCTGTGGTTGTTGGGAACATCTATTTGATCCAGTTCTGTTTAAGTTCGATGGAGTTTTTTTATATAGTATTTGTTCTTGTTTGTAATGTTTGACAGTAACTGATGCGAGGTGTTTTGAAAGGTTGTATAGTGGGGATTGAATGCTTGAAACTATTGGGCGTAGAGGAATATTCTGGTTTTATGGACTTTTTGGGAGTCCGTAGATTCTGGGTGGTATGCTGTTTATGTGTAAGTAATTGTTTGTATAGTGCTTGTGAAATAAAGTCTTTTTCTTTCCACTTCTTTAAAAGTTTGTTTGTTATCATTTTCTATTGTGTTCGTTAAGTCTCTCTTAATTATTTTGTATGTATTTTTGTATCCGCTAGAAGTTGTGGTCATTTTCTGGTTGTAACAGGTCTTGTTCCAAAATAAACAGTTTTATTACCTTTGTCTGCCTTAACTATTACTAGGCGGGGGTTTTGTTTGAGAAAGACTTTAGTCATCCTAAATTTGG